>JAXCGZ010006726.1:0-12500 GCA_037179515.1 Halocaridina rubra
AGGGCATCAGTGAGCAGACTGTGCAGTGACCATATACATTCCACCTCTACCAATTCATCACTTCCTTTATACCTTCGGTAGTATAGGTGTAGCACCTTATTCCACTGATGTGTCAATGGTTGGGAGGAGAGTAAAACTGAAGATTTTCAGAGATGCATTTTCTAACACCTTCGGTTGTACAGCTGGTAGTACCTTAGTGTACTGATGATGAGTTCTAGGCTTGAATCCCAGTAAGGTAAAAATGTCTCCAGTTTTCACATGTGTATTTTGTAGATGCCTATATAGCAGAGACAAAGTAGGAAAGAGATATCCAGTGAGTCTCCAGAATTATCTAGATAAATGCAGTTACTACACACTGCGTCAGTGGCAATTATACGAACTAGTCATTACCATGGGAAAACTTTTCAATGTAAATAGCTACTTGGGATCGAATATAACGTTCACTTACAAACAGCATATGGGTAGTAAATTAGTAGTTCTGATGGCCTTTCTTTATTATTATTATTTAGAATGCGACCTTTAATATTACTTTACGTAAAAAGTAATTTAAAGCCTAATTTTGCAACTTTTCCTGAGCATCGGTGTTGATGCTGGGTTAACAGAACCCTTAAAAAATACTGCAATATTGATTATCAATTTCAGATTCCTTAGTCTCGGTGTACACGAGAGTTTTTGGGTGTTGGTTAAACAATAACCTAACGTGATAAAAAAAAAGTTACCTACTTTCATTAGCACTACATGAAAAGCAAAATAAAAACTATATAAATGTTCTGATCCCAAAGGGCATCAAGCCTTAATCCCCCAGCTCCAGCATGTCTGAGTCCACAATCCCATTCTAATGGAGACTAAGTGTGACACTAAACATAGCTTTATATCCCCCTCCTCACATGTAATATGAAATATTTAACCAAGAAGTGTTCACTTTCATTCACAATATTTATATACTTAGGTTGGGAAGAGAAAACATGTAATTAAAAATGTGCATCCCACTAATGACAATATGAGCAATATAAATGTAATGTATTATAAATGGAAAAAATAAAAAATAAATGAGATATTCACATCAAGTTCACAAAATACAGTATATAAAAATGAGAGAATGTATATTCTGTCAACAATACTAGTATCAGTGACTCTCGGACTGAGTAACAAAGCAGAGTTCTGTGCCACAGTCATTTCCAAGGAGAGCCGTGTAATTTTTTTAATTTTTTGGTTGATTAAAGACAAATAATTCCCATATATAGCCAGAATAGTGCTGTAAGTACTTTTACAATTCTCAAACTCTTATGCTCAGCACTAACACTGAAAATCAAAAGGGCAAGGCTTCAGGCGCAGAAAAAATGGATGAAAATCAAGAGTAATGAACTTTTTACATGTTCTATATGCTTTCAAATCAAGTAATAAATACACTACTGTATCCTGTGATACATGACACTGAAGTAAATAAGTTGGTAAGACACGCTGGTAAAACAAGCATACTGCATTATATAATATTTTGATATTCAACATCCAAGTCAATTTACACAGGGTGCAGCAAATGCAATGATTTATTAGTTTTACTTATAGCTTTCTTCCTCATCACAGAAACTGAAGGAGAATGAACTTAAAATGGGGCTAGTTTCGTACACTAATATTGTCATTAGTTTTGCTATCCTTAGTATTTCATAAAAAATCTAATTAAACGACGACAATAAAGTTTGGATATGTCCTAATAAATACATCCTTCAACAGCCAAGACAAATTATTTTTCAAAATATCTAAAATAACAAAGATGAAGAACAAGTACACATATCCAATTAATTATTTAATGATAGAGTTTGGTAAAGTGATTAACACTCACCATTCGTCCTGCTCCTAGACCCTTCACTTTCACCCTTACATTCTTGAAGCCTCTTTCGACAGCTCTCTAAAGAAAGAGAAGAAATGGAGATAATTTAAAGTAACTTTTTAACTTCTGAAGGCAGGGACTTTAAAAAACAAGTTGAATCTTGAATCATACAACAAATCAAATCACTTATGTCTAGATATATATATATATATATATATATATATATATATATATATATATATATATATATATATATATATATATATATTAATCATACATACTAAAAATTCATTTCATACACTATACACTGGTTCAAATTTAATCAAATTTAAGTGATAGAAACAGTCCTAGCCACCTAAAATACAAATATGGTCACAAAGTTACTTTATATTTGTATGTTAAAATGAAGAATATATCTGCATATTACTGAGTTTTCATTGTATCTGTCAACTGTAAGTCACGCAAAATAACTTTGAACTTGTATGTTAAAATGATAAATGTAGAACTATAAAACTATTGCACTCTCAATTTCATTAGATTCCTCAAGGTATACTAAATAATTACTATGTAAACTGCTTAAAAATATGAAATGAAGTTATTGGGAAGAGACAAGCTCAATTACTTGGAAATCATTATAACTCCAACATTCACAAAGGAGTAACAACTTCCCAAATTAAATGATTTGTCATTGTCCAAATTATGCACTATAAAAAACTAGTCAAATAAAAGTGTTTAATTCAATGAATCTAGTGATATTAAATATTATCACAAGGCAGTTCAGGGGTTTGTGATTTAACTGCAAGTTTATTTCTCGCTTAATAGGATTTTTGTACTTATACTACAATTATTTATTACATCACTGAAGTCTCTGCATATTCACAAATTAAAAAAACATTGGACACATTATGAAATGAAGGAAAATTTACAAAACAATGATTTAGTGCAATTATAGAACAGAACGACACAGAATTTGATATTCAAGTGACTATGCCAAAAGGCTATGAACTTTTGCTTATTACTGAAGAATCTTCGCGAGGTTCACATACTTTCCACAAATAATATCTCGGTTCCAGACAAAACACATACAGCAAATATTCTTAACTCTGCTAACAAGTATCCCAAGAGCAATAACTATGAAAAGAAATAAATTTGCATAAAATTCTTGATATAAAATACCAAAAGGCATATCCCCTCTTTGCAAAATGTGCACCACTGAATCTTGAATAGACCAACTTACCGTTGCTAGGCTAATGCCAGTTGCTTGCGCTGCAACATTAGTTCCCTTTCGGCAATTCTTGAAACCTTCCATACCGCATGTCCTACTCAGTCGTATATGACCTGAAAACAAAAGAAATTCAAAATAAAGATGATGCAATAAATATAAATGGGTATTCAGATATGAACAACTTGACTTTAAATTTAATCTACCTAATACGCAAAATATATGACATGAAAAGATATTCAAAAATAATGATGATGCAATATAAATGGGTATTCAGATATGAACGACTTGACTTTAAATTTAATCTACCTAATACGTGAAATATAATATTTATCAAGCAAATTCTCATTTCACATGCACATTACAGAGCAATTTTTCGAGATAAACTAAACAATGTTAAAAAAATCTACAATTTAAGCAAAAGCTTAAACTTGCAAAAATTCAAGTAGCTTGTAGTTACTGCATAAGTACTAATAATTAGGTGTAAACAGTACTTCAATTCTGAAGATTGGCAGTTTATATTAAATGATATTTGACACATTGTTCAAAATGTAATATCGGTTAAAAAAAAAAAAAAAAAAACTATAAAGGTTAAGCGTGCCTAGATGTCAGTTCAAGAAACCTCAGATGATGGCCCAACAAATTGAAACAAGGAAGTTGACCTCAGGATTAAAAAGAAATAAATAAAAATTATCGTATCCCACCCACACCTATCTTAAGGCATTCTACAGATCCCTACCTTGAGCATCTGTTAATGCCATAATGGTGTTATTTTTGGATATCTTGATATGTAATATAGGAAGATCATCAAAACGCACACCATCAAACAATAAATTAGGAGTGTTTTCATCTGGGAACATCCCACCAAACCTACAAAACACAAAATAGACCAAAGCTGATCAGACTTCCACAACTACAAAATCAAAATCTTAATTCACCCACAGCCTAAAAGTTTCAGAACCTTTGGCAAAGTCAATCCAAAAAATTTTCAGTATCTTAAAGGAACTCAACATTTTACACAGTAAGACAATATATATATATATATATATATATATATATATATATATATATATATATATATATATATATATTGTTGCCTCACTTATCGCGGTAGTTCGGTTCCGGGACACGGCGCGAACCCGGAAATCTGCGGAGTAGGATCAGCCTATATGTACATAGATATTTTAATGTATTTTTACTTTTACACTGTATAAACCCTCCCTGTACTGTTAAAAAACACCCTTTACATTATGCATAACAGCAAGCAACGTAATTATTTTATGAAAGTGATAGGAAAACTTACCGTGAATGAGGTGATGACTTGACATACATAGGTTCCATATTTTACAATAATTTTTAAGTTTACGTAAAATAGCGGACGACATCCACAAACTTTTTTCCTTTTTTCAACATATCTAAGAGTTTCACTTTATCTAAAATGGTTAACATTTTCTTTTGCCGTTTAGGCTCACTACAAGAAGCCTTAGCAGATGAAGGATGCTTGGGAGGCATTGCAAAGGTTAAAATATGCGAGTAAAAAAATCACAAGCAAAACATAATAATAATAAGCACAACGTGAATGGCACACACGAGTGAGGCAAGACAATGGAAGATGGTGGAAGCCTTTGTCCGAAACGCTATCAGAAACGCTGATAGCGGTATCGTATTTTACATGTTGCAATACTGTTAGTATTTATGTTTTTTTACTATTTTTTACTGTTATATTCTTAGGCTAAGAAATACGTTTTTTATCAATAAAATCATGAAACTACTGGAAATATAAATATATATGCTAGCTCACGTAGCTTCGACCCCAATACCTTGTACGCTATCGAACACAAGCAAAACGTTTAATAAGCACAACGTGAACGGCACACACGTGAGTTAGACTGAACGAGTCTTTGTCCAAAACGCTGATAGCGGTATCATATTTTACATGTTGCAATACTGTTAGTATTTATGTTTTTTACTATTTTATACGGTTTTATTATTCTTAGGCTAATAAATAATAAGTTTTTTTTAATCAATAAAATCATGAAACTACTGGAAATATAAATATACTGTATATGATAGCTCACGTAGCTGCGACCCCAATGCATTGTACGCTATCGAACACTATTTCGTATGATGCAATACTGTGAGTTATTCTGTACGTACGTATATCATTCAGTTATTAGTACAATGTATATTAATTTAAAATTCATCTACTTATTTGATGATTGTACAAAATCTATTGTATTTATCCATTGTAATTTGGACCAAATATTCCTTTTGTAAAGATTATACTGTACTTTTCAAAAAAGGTGGTCAATAAACGTATCTATCTATCTATCTACAGTTATGTTTTTTACTGTTTTATTATTCGTAAGCTGGGAAATAATTTTTTTTTATCAATTAGATAATGAAATTGTTTTTTTCAATAAAAAAAATGAAAATACGGAGAATTTTTTTTTTTAATATTTTTGCATATACCCATAAAAAAAAAAAAAAAAAAAAAAGCGAGTGAGAGAGCGAACCAAGAAGCGCAAATAACCGGGGTAACACTGTATATATGCAAAGTCACAGGGAAATAATATAGAAAAGGACCAAGCACTTTCGTATATTTCAAATATACATCGTCAGGGCAACTTAATATACAATCTAAAACGGAGTTCAAAGAAAACATCAGGCCCAAAAAATAACTACAAATTATACAATAAAAATTATTCTAAAACTACTATTACAAATTTGACAAGATGTACTAAAAACTATTATAATGCATCAAGTTGGCTAATAAAAACTACTTAATTAGTCATTAAAGTGTCATTTACTAAAATGCTTCTAAAACAACTTTCTAAGAATTAAATATAAAATAAATGAAAATAATGGCTAAGTAGTTTTTATAAGTTATGACATATGTGTAATTGAGACTGCTTGATACAGTATAATAAGATTTTAGTACATCTAGTATAATTTGTAATAGTTTTAGAATAATTTTATTGCATAATTTGTGTTTATTTTTGGGCCTGATGTTTTACAGTATTATTTTAGATATAAGGAATAATGGTGTAAGGCTTTTATATAAATAGAATGATAGATCTAAGACAATAACTAAACTGAAACAAAATCGATCAACATCTTTAGAGAAATCGCCAGCTGTTAGTAGGGTCCATATGTACCTTTACATAAATAGAATGATAGATCAAAGACAATAACTAGACTGAAACGAAATCGATCAAACATCTTTAAAGAAATAGCCGGCTGTTAGGGTCCATATGTACCCTTTTCTAAAGGCTGGGTGTGTAGTTTCTGTGGCAAAATGGTAGCGTCTGCGACTCTGAGGCGGCAGATTGGGGTTCGATCACCATCACGGACTAAGGTTAGTAAAGGCATACACTTAGGGTAACGATTACATCTGCCAAAACAAGTCCTTCGCAAGAAGGCAACCGTCCTAGCCCTTAGTAGAAAAGGGAGTACGTGACGTAAAACCGAATCCATCTAAAGGGTGGGTGTCCCCTTGGCAAGGGAAAAAATACATCAAAGCGGGTCTGAGGGCGAAGCCCCTGACTAGGGAGAACGCATTCCCCTTGGAGAGGTTAGAATGCACCAAATAAATTGTTTCAACAGTTTTCTTTGTGGAGTAAAGGTTTCTGTGTTCATTTCTGCTGAATATCACACGTTTTTGCTTTCCCTCCACCTAAAACCCCTATTTCCGACACTTCCCCCTGTTATTGTTAGGGGTAAGGGGGATTGGGGGCGAAGCCCCAGACTAGGAAGGACGCATTCCCCAAGGCGAGGCTAGAACGAACCAAAAATGTGTTTTTTCAACACTTTCCTTTGTGGAATAAATGTTTCTGGGCTTCATTTCTGCTGAATATCACTCATTTTTGTTTTCCCTCCACCCAAAACCCAATTCCCAACACTTCCCCCTAAGATTGTTAAGGGTAAGGGGGGGGGGGACATTAGAAAGTCTACATCGAATTTTGAGCCAAAAATGGTTAAGAATATTTTTTCACAAAGAAAAGTCGGAAAAATACAGTTTAGTTGATATAAGGGAATAATCCCCTCTTTACGGTCAAAAAGTAGACTGAAAATCAGAGCAGAGAGAAGGGGTACATCCATAAGCAAGGAGCTACACCAACAGAGCCTTGTGCCATCTGTCAAAAGCCTTAGATATGTCAAGGGCAACAACAAAGAATTCCCCCTAGTTCCTCAGAAAAGATGACAATATATGTGTAAAATAGGACATATACAGTTCTTTCCAAATCAAAGTACAGACTAAATTACTGTATGTGACCTAAGGTCCTCGTGAATGTAAAGAGCTCTATGGACCGGCAAGGTGCACTTTTGTATTTAAAAAGTACTTTAAAGATTATAAACTATCATTAACATCATCGTCGTATAATTTCAAATGAGTCAAAAAATATTAGCCACTATCTAACTTTTATAGATATAGACCAAAACCTTTAAAACATTTTTATAGCCTTGAAAAAATCATGACTGCAAATTTCCAATATCATCAATAAGTTCCACAACATAATTTTCAAAACTCAAAGACATGATAGTGTGTATTATTACATGCTGTAGCATACTGCATTAATTACAGTACAGCACATTTTGAAATACTGTATTTAAAAATTTCAACCCTTAATATATGACAAAATTTACAACAATTGAATGTGAAGTTCTTGTGAACTTCAAAATCAAGTGATAATTTGCGGAACATTCAATATACACATCAAATTACAAATGTGATATCTTTTCAACAGATAAACTGAAGACGCATCTCGGTGCTGACAACTCGTGAGGGCACTCCTCATGATTGGTCATCCGGAGATAACCTAACCTAACCTAAGGTGTTCTATCTCCAGTTGCATAATTATGAGATGCCTTATCTCTGGCTGGCCAATTGTTAAGTGTTTTCTCCGGTTGAATGAACTGATGTGCGTCCTCTCCAGTTTATTCTTCTTCAACTAATGGTGTACAAATGTACACAAAGATCAGAATTTCCAAAACTTGACATACAGTATATTAAAAATTAGCATAATTTCAACAAAGCCAAAGTTCAATTCGGCAGCAAACTAAGAAACTAGTAGGGTACAAGGTACTATTTTGGGGATTAATGGAATATGACTTATGTATAGCCCCAATGAACCAAGTAAATCATTGTAAATTTTTAGTCTGCTCCCACACAGATAAAGCATTTAGATTTTTCAGATTTTCAGTTAAAACTTCTTTGGAGGCTATTTAATTCAACAAAATCAGCTAGTTTCCGAAGGCATTGACGAGATATAGGTTTCTCATATAATCATTACTGTAAAATAACACTATAAAAATTATTAGCTTCAGTTGAACAACAACCTCAGTATTACCAAAAGCATATAGCGATTCCACGGAAGTTTAGGAGCCAGAAAATTCCCACAAATGGGTAAGAACGTTCAAGCAAAGTTTATGGACAAAGTATTTCACCCATTTTTACAGAGATGTACTTTTTGAACAATACAAATGGGATATTTGGATAGCACGATATTAATAATTTACCTTGAATAGTCCTTTTTGTTCCGATAAGCTATTTTGAGGATATTCTATGGTTTAGCATAAAACACCAGTATTTATACTTTAACTGTATCCAACTATCGCAAGTATGCAAACTAGTTCAACTGCAGCCAACTATGTCAAGCCCTGACCACAAGCAAGGTTACTGTGAAGCCGAGACCATGAACAAAATACTGGAAAGCAGAGACCACTAAGACTGTACTGTGCACGCAATATTAGATCAACCACGGAAAATTAAACACGATAGTACGTTTCCAAACCTCAGAGTTAACATTAAAACTTGACCAATACACACGATTTACATAAAGTGCATATACTATAATCAATGGCAATATCTAGTACAGCTTAAGCTTGATAACAGCAATAACCTAATACCCTAGAGTACCTAGAAGAGTATATACTGCACTTTCAAAGACTAGCCAAAAATTAAAATTTTCTCAATTAGAACTTTACCATACCTTTTCCGAGACAAGCAAGGGTAAACAATACGTTTACTTAACACGGTATACACCTTAATATCTGACACCTCAAGAGCTCAAGAAGCAAGCTAATGAAGAGTAAATTTTTATCCGAACAGCCCCACACACGCTGAGACTATCTTTAAATGCATATTAGTGTTGATGAAGCCGAACTTCTTGGCAGCAAAGCCATCTATCTCATCTTCCAATATGCGCCTTACGTCACATTCAAAGCCGGCAAGATATATGGCGTCCAAAAATCCAATAAAAACTGCTTAATAGAACTAAGACGAAGATAGTAGTAATGGCAGACATGCCAAGAAAGGAATACTTCTCATACTTACTCTCTAACTCCTGCGTCTATGTCGATGGAGACTTCTCCTTCGGTGCCTTCGTCCCTCTTTGGCATAGACCCCAACATCTCCTTCCGATCTTCTACTTTGGCCATGGCCAGACTTGTATGCAAAGAATGGCGGTGATGGACATCAGCCACAGAAACAACACACAATTTGGATGCAATATCGGCGAGGGACAAAAATCCCCTCTTTTCCACACTTTTCGCAGTTCCAACTCCCGTCTTCGTCGCCCTCAGGGTTCTTGCTACGATACTGCGTAGCATTTTGGGCGAATTTGATCAGAAGAGGCGAAAACACACCAATCCTCCCCCGTTACTTCTTTCAAGTGGGCTGAAATGCGGTAGAGAATCTCTACCCATGAGAATTTACACGTTGGAAGAAATGATGCTCAGCCCACACGTATTTACCATTGTAAGACATATTACTATTGGCTTATGTTTATTTCAGGAACCAATGAAAATTTAGCTTAGATTATTTGAACCAATAGGCAGTCAAACTGCCGCCATTTTGTTTTTTTAGCCAATAGTCTATTGGCTTTCATATTCCGCAGAAACTCGTGGAGTGAACATTACTTCGTACACTGACTGGCCTTGTCCGCCGCCATATTTATTGTACCATGTTCACTTTCTCATCGACGTTAGAAAATCCTATTTATTAGCTAAGAATGGGAATAATATTTATTTTATTTTATTTCAAATTACTTAAAATATAATGCATAATACACTTAAGTATATAGGAATTCTTTAAACACCCATTTTCCGCAAAATCCTCATTACCTAAATTAAAACCTTCCTTCCATACTTTCTATTTTAAATTGTGAAGATTTGTCTTTGGTTTTCATCGACAGTATGAATAATAGGAGTATTTTCTATAATTTCAGGAATTTTAACAATTAAATCGGGAATAAGGAGCTTGGAGAAAAATATCATCATTAATATATGGGTTTTTCATCATATTCTATACAACACACGAAAAGGAATTTTTGAGCAATTGTAAATATGTACATAATTTCAGATAAAATGCATATTCAACGAACGAAGTAAATAAAGATATGCATTACATAATATACATAAATATGTAAATTCTGCTTCCATATGGTAACAGTACACTACTCTCAGATAAGCAGCATCCCTAGATTCCGTAAAATAAATGAACGCATGTCCAAAGGTCTGCTTATTTGTAGCTCATAATTCCGGATAAAAGCAGTGTGCATATCTCCAACCGGATTAGAGAGTGAACGTCCGGTTGAGAGCCAAAAGAACTGAACAGTTCGGTCTTTTGAGTGTGACAGTGAAGATCGTTTACCGGCCGCTCCCGAATCTGTATCCGGATGAGCTAAACCAGTTTTTATTTTAAACATTGAATTGATACGAATTTACTTAAGTCTAGACTCTAGAGAATTCTCTTACGTATCCGGATTTGAATCGAATACGGAAATCCCTTATAAATAATGTTCATATGTCAGGAAGGGGTAACTACACCTGTCTTCAGTGTAATACATACATACTCGTTTAATTTTCATTTTTAGTTCAAGCTTTGCTCATGCTATCAGCTTTTTACGTGTCTAATTTTGAAACTGACCTTGGGTTTTGTTACTATTTGGGATCAGTCATAAAATAATCGTATGACGTCATATTTAAGCTTTTATCTGGCCTAGATTAAGGCAATCGACAGGTAATCTTCCCTTTTGTCTCAATCGCAGATTAAGGATCTAAAAATGACACCAGGTGCCTATTCTAGGAATGATTCAATATTGGCTAATGTAATGTTGAAATATATTCATGAATATGGCCATCAGTATCTTATAAACTAAGTAAAACCAAAATAGTTTGGGAATGCGCAAAAGGTACAGTGTTGATTAATAACACATTTTTCTTTTCTTTTTAGTATTTGATTAACCACATAAATAACAAAAGAGACAGAGAGAATACGACAATAAATCAAATATAATCTTTTACCCGAATTCCGTAACTCGAGCATATATCATTATGGCCGAGTCTTCGAACGGTATGCAAGAATCGGATACGGGTGACACCACGCTCGTATCCGAATCGGTCACGCCGGAAAATCCGAAAGTGGAAAACCGGTCGCTTTCCACCGATGATGCCGTCCAGCAGGAGAAAGGGAAAACTTCTAAACTGAAACCAGCCAAGGAAAAGGAGAGGACAACTGATGAAAATAATACTCTGATTCAGGAAACTCTGACACCTCTCCTTACACCTACATGTACGTATATTTAACGTACCAATAATAATAAGAATAATAATAATAGTATTTCGAATGTTTTAATATTTAAAACTGATTGTAATTAATCTGGTAAGATCTTTTTAAGTTAATGAGTTAGCAAGTTTATTTAATATTATACAACAGCCGCTCAAATGTAATGTAATGTTGAAATATTTTCATGAATATGGCCATCAGTATCTTATAAACTAAGTAAAACCAAAATAGTTTGGGAATGCGCAAAAGGTACAGTGTTGGTTTATAACACATGAATTGACCATATGGCCATCAGTTGAAACTGAATGATGATAAAAGTGAATGTATGTTATTTGGGACAGAATATACCTTGAAAATTGTAAACATAAGTATAAGACAATCTAAATTTCCGAAAAGTGAAAAGTTAGGATGTATTAAACCAACCTTATAAAGGAAAAGGTGATCATAATGACTTAGGCTCTTTCAGGCCGATATCAAACTTGTCATATTTATCAAAAATAATCGAAACTGTAATTAATGATCAATTATGGATTCACCTTAGCAACATTAATATCATACCAGAAAATCAATCAGCTTACAGAGAAAATCACTCGACAGAAAAACAGTTTGCTCTGTTATGAATGATATGATTACTTGTTTGTTTGTTTGTTTCGGTTTTACGTCACGAACTCTCTTTTCAACTAAGGGCTAGGACGGTTGCCATCTTGCGAAGGACTTGTTTTGGCAGATGTAATCGTTACACTCTGAGTGTATGCCCTTACTAACCTCAGTCTGTGACGGGGCGCGAACCCTCGACCTGCCGCCTCAGAGTCGCGGACGCTACCATTTTGCCACGGAGACTACTTATGAATGATATGATTACTATGGTTTTTTTTTAAACT
>JAXCGZ010006726.1:20000-28524 GCA_037179515.1 Halocaridina rubra
GTGTTTACGGGAAAGAGCCCAAAGCTCGTATTTTCCCGTCTCCTGGTCGGTTCTGTTTTCTACTTAGTAATACTTATCATACCTGTCCTTAAAACTATGGACTGCCTCCTCGCTTAACGAATTCCAATTATCAACTACTCTTACACTGAAAAAGTATTTCCTTACATCCTGCAAAGAAGATTTCTTGAGAAGCTTCAAACTATGACCTGTAGTTCTAGAGCCTGCCATATCAAAATATCGATCCCTATCCACTCTTTCATAACCATGAAGGAATTTAAAGACTGTCACCATATCCCTCCTCGATCTTCTAGCTTCGAGTGATGGTAAGTCTAATTCCCTCAGCCTCTCATCATAACTGAGATTACGTATTTCTGGCACCAGTTTCGTGGCATGTCTTTTAACTTTTTCAAGCTTAGCTATGTGCTTTTTCAAGTGCGGATTCCAAAAGGGGGCTGCATATTCGAGTTTTGGCCTCGCATAGGTTACATATGTGTGATTACCTAATTGTGTTTACGGGAAAGAGCCCAAAGCTCGCATCTTCCCGTCTCCTGATCGATTCCGTTTTCTACTTAGTAATACTTATCATACCTGTCCTTAAAACTATGGACTGAGATAGCATTAAATACCTCCTCGCTTAACGAATTCCAATTATCAACTACTCTTCCACTGCAAAAGTATTTCCTTACATCCTGCAAAGAAGATTTCTTGTGAAGCTTCAAACTATGACCTGTAGTTCTAGAGCATGCCATATCAAAATATCGATCCCTATCCACTCTTTCATAACCATGAAGGAATTTAAAGACTGTCACCATATCCCTCCTCAATCTTCTAGCTTCGAGTGATGGTAAGTCTAATTCTCTCAGCCTCTCATCATAACTGAGATTACGTATTTCTGGCACCAGTTTCGTGGCATGTCTTTGAACTTTTTCAAGCTTAGCTATGTGCTTTTTCAAGTGCGGATTCCAAAAGGGGGCTGCATATTCGAGTTTTGGCCTCGCATAGGTTACATATGTGTGATTACCTAATTGTGTTTACGGGAAAGAGCCCAAAGCTCGTATTTTCCCGTCTCCTGATCGGTTCTGTTTTCTACTTAGTAATACTTATCATACCTGTCCTTAAAACTATGGACTGCCTCCTCGCTTAACGAATTCCAATTATCAACTACTCTTACACTGAAAAAGTATTTCCTTACATCCTGCAAAGAAGATTTCTTGAGAAGCTTCAAACTATGACCTGTAGTTCTAGAGCCTGCCATATCAAAATATCGATCCCTATCCACTCTTTCATAACCATGAAGGAATTTAAAGACTGTCACCATATCCCTCCTCGATCTTCTAGCTTCGAGTGATGGTAAGTCTAATTCCCTCAGCCTCTCATCATAACTGAGATTACGTATTTCTGGCACCAGTTTCGTGGCATGTCTTTTAACTTTTTCAAGCTTAGCTATGTGCTTTTTCAAGTGCGGATTCCAAAAGGGGGCTGCATATTCGAGTTTTGGCCTCGCATAGGTTACATATGTGTGATTACCTAATTGTGTTTACGGGAAAGAGCCCAAAGCTCGTATCTTCCCGTCTCCTGATCGATTCCGTTTTCTACTTAGTAATACTTATCATACCTGTCCTTAAAACTATGGACTGAGATAGCATTAAATACCTCCTCGCTTAACGAATTCCAATTATCAACTACTCTTCCACTGCAAAAGTATTTCCTTACATCCTGCAAAGAAGATTTCTTGTGAAGCTTCAAACTATGACCTGTAGTTCTAGAGCATGCCATATCAAAATATCGATCCCTATCCACTCTTTCATAACCATGAAGGAATTTAAAGACTGTCACCATATCCCTCCTCAATCTTCTAGCTTCGAGTGATGGTAAGTCTAATTCTCTCAGCCTCTCATCATAACTGAGATTACGTATTTCTGGCACCAGTTTCGTGGCATGTCTTTGAACTTTTTCAAGCTTAGCTATGTGCTTTTTCAAGTGCGGATTCCAAAAGGGGGCTGCATATTCGAGTTTTGGCCTCGCATAGGTTACATATGTGTGATTACCTAATTGTGTTTACGGGAAAGAGCCCAAAGCTCATATTTTCCCGTCTCCTGATCGATTCCGTTTTCTACTTAGCAATACTTATCATACCTGTCCTTAAAACTATGGACTGCCTCCTCGCTTAACGAATTCCAATTATCAACTACTCTTACACTGAAAAAGTATTTCCTTACATCCTGCAAAGAAGATTTCTTGAGAAGCTTCAAACTATGACCTGTAGTTCTAGAGCCTGCCATATCAAAATATCGATCCCTATCCACTCTTTCATAACCATGAAGGAATTTAAAGACTGTCACCATATCCCTCCTCGATCTTCTAGCTTCGAGTGATGGTAAGTCTAATTCCCTCAGCCTCTCATCATAACTGAGATTACGTATTTCTGGCACCAGTTTCGTGGCATGTCTTTTAACTTTTTCAAGCTTAGCTATGTGCTTTTTCAAGTGCGGATTCCAAAAGGGGGCTGCATATTCGTGTTTTGGCCTCGCATAGGTTACATATGTGTGATTACCTAATTGTGTTTACGGGAAAGAGCCCAAAGCTCGTATCTTCCCGTCTCCTGATCGATTCCGTTTTCTACTTAGTAATACTTATCATACCTGTCCTTAAAACTATGGACTGAGATAGCATTAAATACCTCCTCGCTTAACGAATTCCAATTATCAACTACTCTTCCACTGCAAAAGTATTTCCTTACATCCTGCAAAGAAGATTTCTTGTGAAGCTTCAAACTATGACCTGTAGTTCTAGAGCATGCCATATCAAAATATCGATCCCTATCCACTCTTTCATAACCATGAAGGAATTTAAAGACTGTCACCATATCCCTCCTCAATCTTCTAGCTTCGAGTGATGGTAAGTCTAATTCTCTCAGCCTCTCATCATAACTGAGATTACGTATTTCTGGCACCAGTTTCGTGGCATGTCTTTGAACTTTTTCAAGCTTAGCTATGTGCTTTTTCAAGTGCGGATTCCAAAAGGGGGCTGCATATTCGAGTTTTGGCCTCGCATAGGTTACATATGTGTGATTACCTAATTGTGTTTACGGGAAAGAGCCCAAAGCTCGTATTTTCCCGTCTCCTGATCGGTTCTGTTTTCTACTTAGTAATACTTATCATACCTGTCCTTAAAACTATGGACTGCCTCCTCGCTTAACGAATTCCAATTATCAACTACTCTTACACTGAAAAAGTATTTCCTTACATCCTGCAAAGAAGATTTCTTGAGAAGCTTCAAACTATGACCTGTAGTTCTAGAGCCTGCCATATCAAAATATCGATCCCTATCCACTCTTTCATAACCATGAAGGAATTTAAAGACTGTCACCATATCCCTCCTCGATCTTCTAGCTTCGAGTGATGGTAAGTCTAATTCCCTCAGCCTCTCATCATAACTGAGATTACGTATTTCTGGCACCAGTTTCGTGGCATGTCTTTTAACTTTTTCAAGCTTAGCTATGTGCTTTTTCAAGTGCGGATTCCAAAAGGGGGCTGCATATTCGAGTTTTGGCCTCGCATAGGTTACATATGTGTGATTACCTAATTGTGTTTACGGGAAAGAGCCCAAAGCTCGTATCTTCCCGTCTCCTGATCGATTCCGTTTTCTACTTAGTAATACTTATCATACCTGTCCTTAAAACTATGGACTGAGATAGCATTAAATACCTCCTCACTTAACGAATTCCAATTATCAACTACTCTTCCACTGCAAAAGTATTTCCTTACATCCTGCAAAGAAGATTTCTTGTGAAGCTTCAAACTATGACCTGTAGTTCTAGAGCATGCCATATCAAAATATCGATCCCTATCCACTCTTTCATAACCATGAAGGAATTTAAAGACTGTCACCATATCCCTCCTCAATCTTCTAGCTTCGAGTGATGGTAAGTCTAATTCTCTCAGCCTCTCATCATAACTGAGATTACGTATTTCTGGCACCAGTTTCGTGGCATGTCTTTGAACTTTTTCAAGCTTAGCTATGTGCTTTTTCAAGTGCGGATTCCAAAAGGGGGCTGCATATTCGAGTTTTGGCCTCGCATAGGTTACATATGTGTGATTACCTAATTGTGTTTACGGGAAAGAGCCCAAAGCTCGTATTTTCCCGTCTCCTGATCGGTTCTGTTTTCTACTTAGTAATACTTATCATACCTGTCCTTAAAACTATGGACTGCCTCCTCGCTTAACGAATTCCAATTATCAACTACTCTTACACTGAAAAAGTATTTCCTTACATCCTGCAAAGAAGATTTCTTGAGAAGCTTCAAACTATGACCTGTAGTTCTAGAGCCTGCCATATCAAAATATCGATCCCTATCCACTCTTTCATAACCATGAAGGAATTTAAAGACTGTCACCATATCCCTCCTCGATCTTCTAGCTTCGAGTGATGGTAAGTCTAATTCCCTCAGCCTCTCATCATAACTGAGATTACGTATTTCTGGCACCAGTTTCGTGGCATGTCTTTTAACTTTTTCAAGCTTAGCTATGTGCTTTTTCAAGTGCGGATTCCAAAAGGGGGCTGCATATTCGAGTTTTGGCCTCGCATAGGTTACATATGTGTGATTACCTAATTGTGTTTACGGGAAAGAGCCCAAAGCTCGTATCTTCCCGTCTCCTGATCGATTCCGTTTTCTACTTAGTAATACTTATCATACCTGTCCTTAAAACTATGGACTGAGATAGCATTAAATACCTCCTCGCTTAACGAATTCCAATTATCAACTACTCTTCCACTGCAAAAGTATTTCCTTACATCCTGCAAAGAAGATTTCTTGTGAAGCTTCAAACTATGACCTGTAGTTCTAGAGCATGCCATATCAAAATATCGATCCCTATCCACTCTTTCATAACCATGAAGGAATTTAAAGACTGTCACCATATCCCTCCTCAATCTTCTAGCTTCAAGTGATGGTAAGTCTAATTCTCTCAGCCTCTCATCATAACTGAGATTACGTATTTCTGGCACCAGTTTCGTGGCATGTCTTTGAACTTTTTCAAGCTTAGCTATGTGCTTTTTCAAGTGCGGATTCCAAAAGGGGGCTGCATATTCGAGTTTTGGCCTCGCATAGGTTACATATGTGTGATTACCTAATTGTGTTTACGGGAAAGAGCCCAAAGCTCATATTTTCCCGTCTCCTGATCGATTCCGTTTTCTACTTAGCAATACTTATCATACCTGTCCTTAAAACTATGGACTGCCTCCTCGCTTAACGAATTCCAATTATCAACTACTCTTACACTGAAAAAGTATTTCCTTACATCCTGCAAAGAAGATTTCTTGAGAAGCTTCAAACTATGACCTGTAGTTCTAGAGCCTGCCATATCAAAATATCGATCCCTATCCACTCTTTCATAACCATGAAGGAATTTAAAGACTGTCACCATATCCCTCCTCGATCTTCTAGCTTCGAGTGATGGTAAGTCTAATTCCCTCAGCCTCTCATCATAACTGAGATTACGTATTTCTGGCACCAGTTTCGTGGCATGTCTTTTAACTTTTTCAAGCTTAGCTATGTGCTTTTTCAAGTGCGGATTCCAAAAGGGGGCTGCATATTCTTGTTTTGGCCTCGCATAGGTTACATATGTGTGATTACCTAATTGTGTTTACGGGAAAGAGCCCAAAGCTCGTATCTTCCCGTCTCCTGATCGATTCCGTTTTCTACTTAGTAATACTTATCATACCTGTCCTTAAAACTATGGACTGAGATAGCATTAAATACCTCCTCGCTTAACGAATTCCAATTATCAACTACTCTTCCACTGCAAAAGTATTTCCTTACATCCTGCAAAGAAGATTTCTTGTGAAGCTTCAAACTATGACCTGTAGTTCTAGAGCATGCCATATCAAAATATCGATCCCTATCCACTCTTTCATAACCATGAAGGAATTTAAAGACTGTCACCATATCCCTCCTCAATCTTCTAGCTTCGAGTGATGGTAAGTCTAATTCTCTCAGCCTCTCATCATAACTGAGATTACGTATTTCTGGCACCAGTTTCGTGGCATGTCTTTGAACTTTTTCAAGCTTAGCTATGTGCTTTTTCAAGTGCGGATTCCAAAAGGGGGCTGCATATTCGAGTTTTGGCCTCGCATAGGTTACATATGTGTGATTACCTAATTGTGTTTACGGGAAAGAGCCCAAAGCTCGTATTTTCCCGTCTCCTGATCGGTTCTGTTTTCTACTTAGTAATACTTATCATACCTGTCCTTAAAACTATGGACTGCCTCCTCGCTTAACGAATTCCAATTATCAACTACTCTTACACTGAAAAAGTATTTCCTTACATCCTGCAAAGAAGATTTCTTGAGAAGCTTCAAACTATGACCTGTAGTTCTAGAGCCTGCCATATCAAAATATCGATCCCTATCCACTCTTTCATAACCATGAAGGAATTTAAAGACTGTCACCATATCCCTCCTCGATCTTCTAGCTTCGAGTGATGGTAAGTCTAATTCCCTCAGCCTCTCATCATAACTGAGATTACGTATTTCTGGCACCAGTTTCGTGGCATGTCTTTTAACTTTTTCAAGCTTAGCTATGTGCTTTTTCAAGTGCGGATTCCAAAAGGGGGCTGCATATTCGAGTTTTGGCCTCGCATAGGTTACATATGTGTGATTACCTAATTGTGTTTACGGGAAAGAGCCCAAAGCTCGTATCTTCCCGTCTCCTGATCGATTCCGTTTTCTACTTAGTAATACTTATCATACCTGTCCTTAAAACTATGGACTGAGATAGCATTAAATACCTCCTCACTTAACGAATTCCAATTATCAACTACTCTTCCACTGCAAAAGTATTTCCTTACATCCTGCAAAGAAGATTTCTTGTGAAGCTTCAAACTATGACCTGTAGTTCTAGAGCATGCCATATCAAAATATCGATCCCTATCCACTCTTTCATAACCATGAAGGAATTTAAAGACTGTCACCATATCCCTCCTCAATCTTCTAGCTTCGAGTGATGGTAAGTCTAATTCTCTCAGCCTCTCATCATAACTGAGATTACGTATTTCTGGCACCAGTTTCGTGGCATGTCTTTGAACTTTTTCAAGCTTAGCTATGTGCTTTTTCAAGTGCGGATTCCAAAAGGGGGCTGCATATTCGAGTTTTGGCCTCGCATAGGTTACATATGTGTGATTACCTAATTGTGTTTACGGGAAAGAGCCCAAAGCTCGTATTTTCCCGTCTCCTGATCGGTTCTGTTTTCTACTTAGTAATACTTATCATACCTGTCCTTAAAACTATGGACTGCCTCCTCGCTTAACGAATTCCAATTATCAACTACTCTTACACTGAAAAAGTATTTCCTTACATCCTGCAAAGAAGATTTCTTGAGAAGCTTCAAACTATGACCTGTAGTTCTAGAGCCTGCCATATCAAAATATCGATCCCTATCCACTCTTTCATAACCATGAAGGAATTTAAAGACTGTCACCATATCCCTCCTCGATCTTCTAGCTTCGAGTGATGGTAAGTCTAATTCCCTCAGCCTCTCATCATAACTGAGATTACGTATTTCTGGCACCAGTTTCGTGGCATGTCTTTTAACTTTTTCAAGCTTAGCTATGTGCTTTTTCAAGTGCGGATTCCAAAAGGGGGCTGCATATTCGTGTTTTGGCCTCGCATAGGTTACATATGTGTGATTACCTAATTGTGTTTACGGGAAAGAGCCCAAAGCTCGTATCTTCCCGTCTCCTGATCGATTCCGTTTTCTACTTAGTAATACTTATCATACCTGTCCTTAAAACTATGGACTGAGATAGCATTAAATACCTCCTCGCTTAACGAATTCCAATTATCAACTACTCTTCCACTGCAAAAGTATTTCCTTACATCCTGCAAAGAAGATTTCTTGTGAAGCTTCAAACTATGACCTGTAGTTCTAGAGCATGCCATATCAAAATATCGATCCCTATCCACTCTTTCATAACCATGAAGGAATTTAAAGACTGTCACCATATCCCTCCTCAATCTTCTAGCTTCGAGTGATGGTAAGTCTAATTCTCTCAGCCTCTCATCATAACTGAGATTACGTATTTCTGGCACCAGTTTCGTGGCATGTCTTTGAACTTTTTCAAGCTTAGCTATGTGCTTTTTCAAGTGCGGATTCCAAAAGGGGGCTGCATATTCGAGTTTTGGCCTCGCATAGGTTACATATGTGTGATTACCTAATTGTGTTTACGGGAAAGAGCCCAAAGCTCGTATTTTCCCGTCTCCTGATCGGTTCTGTTTTCTACTTAGTAATACTTATCATACCTGTCCTTAAAACTATGGACTGCCTCCTCGCTTAACGAATTCCAATTATCAACTACTCTTACACTGAAAAAGTATTTCCTTACATCCTGCAAAGAAGATTTCTTGAGAAGCTTCAAACTATGACCTGTAGTTCTAGAGCCTGCCATATCAAAATATCGATCCCTATCCACTCTTTCATAACCATGAAGGAATTTAAAGACTGTCACCATATCCCTCCTCGATCTTC
>JAXCGZ010006727.1:0-28481 GCA_037179515.1 Halocaridina rubra
CCGACCGGTCGGGTTATTTCCTTTGCTAATAGGTTTTTCCTGATGAAGGTGGCGCTGCCTCTGTTCTCCCCTGGAGACCAGTGCTGGTAGAATCCATTGTATCCTGAGATTTTTGGAGGGTGTTGCTCTGTGCACAGGGTTTCTTGAACCATGATGACATCAATGTTGTCAGTCTTGGCTATGCCTTCAAGATGTTGTACCTTGTGTCTGAGACCCTGGGCGTTCCAGTGTAGGATCCCGAGATTAGACATCTTGATGATTTGAAGAGGTGGAGGTGGTAGGAGTGGTGGGTTGTTGAGGCTGCTGGTGGGTTCTGGAGACGAGGGCGTTGGCGACAACGGAGTGGGCTACTTCGACGACTTGATTGTAGGCATCTTGGGTGGTGGCTCTGGTATCGAGGAGTCGGACGGCTGCCTGTACGGCTTGAATGAGAAGGTTGGTGAGCTCGTTTACTGTGAAGAGGAACCCATCTGCAGAACGTGAAAATAAAGACTCGTTGTATCAACCAGTAGAAAATCTAAATAATAAAAGGACATGTCATACACGTAATTTAATATCAAAATATCAATACAATGATTATTTCTTTAAAATAACGACGTTGGAAGGACGATCGGTCATTCCCGCATTTCTTTTGGTAAACATATCACCCGCAAAAACATGAAAGAACCTTGAAAGAAGATGTAAGGATATTTCTCACTACAACTCTTCGTAAACACTGTCAATTTCACTTTAAGAAATTAATATAAAAATGATTTTACACATACATTATGTCCCTTTCAATTAAAATCAATACATTTGCCTGTTTAATAAGTAACTTAGGCAATAATCAAAATAGATGGAACACCCTTCAAATGCAATTTCTCGTTATATTATTCAAATTATAACAAAAATGGAGCTTATTACTGCTTATAGCTATTAGTACAGATTATCCATGTTAATAATGGGTAGAGAAATTCTACTTTTATTAACTTACTAGAGCTATACACCCTTTTATATGCGGGTTAGCTGAGTCAAAGCATAACTACAAAGTAAAATGGCACAGTCCGCCAACCTCAGTTTCTTTTAATAATTGCAACATCACTCACTGGATACAGATCACAAGTACTTAGCCATTTTGGGATGCTGTTTGAAGAACGTCACGGCAACAGGTAATGGAGGAGGGGGTTCTTCTTTCTTCTTGACTCTTTGATTTTCCCGACAACTTCGTCCATCTCTCTCGAAAAATCGACGAATCACCATCTTCTTGGTTGGACCGGTAACATATAACTTCTGGTAAGGGTCATTTTCTCTCAAAGCCCCAATCACAGTTCAGTGCACTGTGACGGTGGTGTACATGAAGGCCGCATGGGACAATTCATTCTGCAAAGGGCCTTGCCAATACGGGATGGGGGAAGAGGAGTGACTGGTTCTTGTAACTGGATACTATCGGAGCTGAGGCTTTCTCTCTCGATGTCGCTCTCTCTGCTTGTAAGCGTCTAGAAGTTCCTTAACACTCGTACATTTCTTCCATAGATGCTTTTCTTTTTATCTCTGTTTCTTCTGCATTCTTAATTTTTTGTTCTTCTTCGCTGCAGTAACAGCGTGGATGTGTCCTAAAAGCTGCCACCAATTGTCAGATAGTGTTTTAATTTCACTATCCATATACAGTGTTCCCCCGGTTATTCGCGTTTCTTGGTTCGCGTTCTCACTGTATCGCGTTTTTTTTTTTTATAAATTGTTATTTTATTTTTTGGGTATACGCAAAAATATTAAAATATTGAAAAAAAAAACAATTTTCAGCATTTTAATTTTATTATCAAATTTTTTTTTATTTAATTGATAAAAAATATTTATTTCCCAGCCTACGAATAATAAAACAGTAAAAAATTGTAAAAAACATAAATTTAGATATACGTATGTACAGTATAACTCACAGTATTGCATCATGCGAAATAGTGTCCGATAGCTACGTGAGCTAGCATATACATAAATTTAGATATACGTACGTACAGTATAACTCACAGTATTGCATCATGCGAAATAGTGTCCGATAGCTACATGAGCTACCATATATATTTATATTTCCAGTAGTTTCATGATTTTATTGATAAAAAAAACGTATTTCTTAGCCTAAGAATAATAAAACAGTAAAAAATAGTAAACAGTATTGCACCACGTAAAATACGATACCGGTATCAGCGTTTCGGAAAACGCAAAGGCTCTCACCTACGTGACCTAGTGAATATTAAAATTTTCATTATTTTATTGATAAAACAAGTATTTCCTAGCCTAAGAATAATAAAACAGTAAAAAATAGTACAAAACATAAATTTAGATATACGTACGTACAGTATAACTCACAGTATTGCATCATGCGAAATAGTGTCCGATAGCTATGTGAGCTACCATATATATTTATGTTTCCAGTTGCTCTCACCTACGTGAGATAGTTCATGGAATTCTATTGGCTGAAAGGTCGGGAGACGACGAATCACAGAATTGTTTTTCAGTATGTTCTGTATCATGGGGTCTGATTGGCTTTTTCATTGCAGTTTGCTTTTCCCTCCAATTTCAAATGTTCCGCCTCACTCGCTCAGTCTAACTCACATGTGCGCCGTTCTCGTTGTTTTTATTAATACGTTTTGCTTGTGATTTTTTTACTCGCATATTTTAACCTTTGCAATGCCTCCCAAGCATCCTTCATCTTCTAAGGCTTCTTGTAGTGAGCCTAAGCGGCAAAGGAAAATGTTAACCATTGTAGATAAAGTGAAGCTCTTAGATATATTGTAAGAAGGAAAAAAGTTTGTGGATGTTGGCCGCTATTTTACGTAAACGTAAAAATAACTGTAAAGTAACTATGTTTGTCACGTCATCATCACCTCATTCACGGCAAGTTTTTCTATCACTTTCATAAAAATTTACGTTGCTTGCTGCTATTTATAATGTAAAGGGTGTTTTTTTAACAGTGCAGGAGGGTTTATACAGTACGTAAACGTAAAAATAATTGTAAAATACCTATGTACATGAGTATGTCATGTAATTACCACTTCATTCACCGTAATTTTATCTATCACTTTCATATAAATTTACGTTGCATGCTGTTATTTATGAAGTAAAGGGTGTTTTGTTAACAGTACAGGGAGGGTTTATACAGTGTAAACGTAAAAATAAATTAAAATATCTATGTACATATAGGCTGATCCTACTCCGCGGTTCTCCTGGTTCGCGCCGGGTCCCGGAACCGAACAACCGCGATAGGGGGGGAACATTGAACTATAGGTAGCGAGGTCAGTAATGGAGAGATATGCATCTTCTTCTTTAAAGTTATTTATTAGAGTATACACTTATTTAACTCCTCAAAGTTCCCATTCCAATAGTCCCTGTCACTCTCTATTCCCGCCCCCTTAGAGGGAGGTGTCTAGCTATGGACGTAGGTTCTGCTCCCGGCAAAGGCTGACTTCAGACTAACACGGGCTCTGTGCGCCAGTCCTGTGGCGGCGGGTATTTGGGTGCGTCCTCTGCCCTTTAGCGGCTATAGGCATCTATGAAATGCCGTGTGAGGCTATAGGCATCTATGATATGCCATACAACACTGGAACCGAATCCCTGCAATAAACGAGGGAGCACTGTATATGCTTTTACCGACTACCTTACATTTTCTCCTGATCAACTTGTATTTGGCCACAACCATGCCTTACCAAGTGCGTTTTTAAATTATCCCATTGCAGTGAAAGCTACACCATCTTATATAGTAGAGGAAAATTTTAATCACTCTTCACCTAATTCGACAAGAGATTGTGGAAACAGAATTGAGAGAGAGTTTTGCCAGGGCTCTACAGCACATTATACTTTCAAATTAATTAAATAATACAGTGCAACTTCCACCTACATATGCCCCCAACCACGAACAAACTGACCAACAAACACAATTTTCAAACAAATTTTGAACTGACCGTGAACAATCCTCGAGGTATGAATGCACATACACACGCATATCCGTCAGGGCGGACGTGGTCGCCGGATGACTTAGTGTTTGCTCTTAATTCTGCATTGGTGCTCGCACCTTATAATTCGTTCAATGTTCTTTCATTGTAGATTTCCAGATTTTCTTTAATTTTGGCTTTAAATTAGCCTTCAATATGACTCCTAAGAAAGTGAAAAGTGTTTGTGATAGTGGCGTTAAAGACTAAACATATTACAGTGGAAACGAAAAAAGAAATAATATCTAAACATGAGAACGGTGTACGTGTTTCTGATCTTGCCACACAATATGACAAGGCGAAATCGACCATCTGTACTATTTTAAAGAATAAAGAGGTCTTAAAGGCTGTTAACGTGGCTAGAAGAGTGACTATTTTAATAAAGCATAGGTCTCAGATTATAGAAGAGGCAGAAAAATTTTTGTTAGTTTGGATAAATGAAAAAGAGCTTGCTGGAGATAGGGTTAGTGAGGCTATAACATGCGCAAAGGCTCTACAGTTACACCATGATATAGTAGTGAACACTCCAAGTGCTAGTGGTGCTAAAATTGACGAATTTAAAGCAAGTATAGGCTGGTTTGAAAAATTTCGTCGACAAACTGGAATTCATAGTGTTGTTAGGCATGAAATGGCTGCTAGTTCGGACAAAAAGGCAGCGGATACCCATGTGCTAGCATTCGCTAAATTTATCTAAGTGAAGGTCATGTCTCGCAGGAAGTTATTAACTGTGATGAAACAGGACTCTTTTGAAAAAGCCTAGAAAGACCTATATAACCCAAGAGGAAGAGACACTGCCTGGCCACAAACCAATGAAGGATAAGAATACACTTTTATTGTGCGCTAATGCAAGGGGGGATTGCTAAGATGAAGCCTCTTTCAGTCTACCACTTTGAAAATCTGCCCGTTTTTAAGTGCAAAAATGTGTTGAAGGCTAGAACTCTGGTAATGTGGAGGTCGAATACAATAGCTTGGGTAACACGTATCCTCTTCATAGAATGGTTGACTAAAGTTTTTGTGCGAGCTGTCAAGAAATATCTTGAGGAAAAAGGTTTGCCCCTTAAGTGTCTTTTGGTAATGGACAATGTTCCTGCCCAGCCTCCAGGTTTGGAAGAAGACCTTGATATTGAATATGACTTCATAAAAGTTAAATTTCTGTCTCCAAACACCACTCCTCTCCTCCAGTCCATGGACCGGCAAGTCATTTCTAATTTTAAGAAACTGTATTTGAAGGGTCTTTTTGCCAGGTGTTTTCAGGTCACCAACGACACGGATTTGACCTGCCTGAATTCTGGAAAGACCACTTCAATATCCTCCACTGCATAGGCCTCACTGACAAGGCATGAAAGGAGGTCTCTTACTGCACGTTGCAGTCCGCCTGGAGGTAACTTTGGCAAGACTTTGTGGCCGATAGAGGCCTCAAGGCCTTCAAGGAGGAGACAGCTATTAATATAGTGAACTAAATTGTGGCCACAGGCATAAGTTTGGGCTTGAAAATCAACGAGGAGGATGTGGAGGAGCTGGTGGAGGACCACAAACAAGAACTCACCACCCAAGAATTGATCGAGTTGCAACGTGAACAGGTAAAGACCACGATGAGCAATCAATGGAGGAGGGGGATAAGAGGGTAAATGTTTAAAGTGAAAAGTTTAAAGAAAATTTTAGTTAGTGAAGTGATATGCATGCATTCATTGAGACTTATCACCCAGCCAAAACTGTGAGCAACAGAGCAGTGAACATTTTAAATGACAATGTGATGTCCCATTTCAAAAAATTTATGTACAAAGAAAAATTTCTGTGGATCATTTTCGTGTGGCAATACCAGCCAGAGAACCAACTTCCAAGAGAGAGTATGCGTGTAGAGAAAAAACACCAGAAATACGGCCTGTACTTGAACAGTTGCCCGACGTTTTTACGGAAGTGGACTCCTCCTCCTCCTCCTCCTCCTCCTCTACCATCACCACCACCACCATCCATGTGTTCCAGCAACTATCAACCACAAAGGTAAATACTGTACCATATTTTATTTTAGTGCAGTAAAATATACTGTACAGTATTTTTCTATAATTGGGGTAATTTTCCATTCATTTAGAAATATTTGTAACACAGAAACCCATTGAAAAATTAAGAAATTATACTTCTGGGGTCGGGGAAGGGATTAATTTGTTTAACATGCATTTCAATGGGAAAAATTCTTTCCAGTTACTAACTTTCGACTCATGAACAGGGTTAAGGAACAGGTAAGTTGGTGACTAGGAGTACCACTGTATCCAATTCTCTTTTTAAAAATATGCCAGTCATGAGAGGCATGGGCCTAGGATTATAATTGGCAGAGATGGAAAATATTTTGGAGGTGCTTATGTACAAGCACATGTGATTACCTAATTGTGATTACCTAATTGTGTTTACGGGAAAGAGCCCAAAGCTCGTATCTTCCCGTCTCCTGATCGGTTCCATTTTTAGACTTAGTGATACTTATCATACCTGTCCTTAAAACTGTGGATTGAGATAGCATTAACTACCTCCTCGCTTAGCGAATTCCAATTATCAACTACTCTTACACTGAAAAAGTATTTCCTTACATCATGCAAACAAGTTTTCTTCCGAAGCTTCAAACTATGACCTCTAGTTCTAGAGCCAGCCATATCGAAATATCGATCCCTATCCACTCTATCATAACCATGAAGGAATTTAAAGACTGTCACCATATCCCCCCTTACTCTTCTAGCTTCGAGTGATGGCAAGTCTAATTCCCTCAGCCTCTCATCATAACCGAGATTGCGTATTTCTGGCACCAGTTTCGTGGCATGTCTTTGAACTTTTTCAAGCTTAGCTATGTGCTTTTTCAAGTGCGGATTCCAAAAGGGGGCTGCATATTCGAGTTTTGGCCTCACATAGGTTACATAAATATTTCTGAACATTTCCTTGTCCATGTGCCTGAAGGCTACCCTTACGTTTGATAAGAATGCATATGCTGCCCTTACTACGCCATTTATATGTATTTCTGGAGACAAATCTGCCAGTATGTTTACTCCTAGATCTCTCTCATTTTCTGTCTCTTGAAGTTGTACTCCAGCCACCGAGTAGTCAAGCTTGGGCCTTCTTGCACTTGTACCCATTCTCATTACCTTACATTTTGAGGTATTGAATTTCATTAGCCACTTTTCTGACCACTCATGCAGATTATTTAGATCCTCCTGAAGTTCTCTACCATTGTTCTCGTTTTTTACTTTCTTCACAATCTTTGCATCATCTGCAAACATATTCATGAATGAATTTACAGACTCTGGTAGGTCATTTACATATACAAGGAACAAAAGTGGCCCTAAAACTGAACCCTGTGGAACTCCACTACTAACTCTTCTCCATTCAGACACTGAGTGTCTTACTCTAACCCTCTGTTCCCTTCCTTCTAAGTAAGTTTTTATCCATTCCAAGACATTTCCACCTATTCTAGCCATTGATTGCAGCTTCCTAATAAGTCTCCCATGTGGAACAGTGTCAAACGCTTTCTGGAAGTCTAGGAATATGCAATCTGCCCAGCCCTCTCTTTCCTGTAAGATTTGGCTTACCTCATCATAAAATTCTAATAAGTTTGTTACTGTTGATCTTCCTTCTCTGAAGCCATGTTGCCTCACTGACAAAAAGTTGAAGGATTCCAAGTGAAGAGAGATATGTTTCCTTAGTAGTTTCTCCATAAGTTTGCAAACTATGCTGGTCAAGGAAACTGGTCTATAGTTCAGAGCCGTATCCCTCCTTCCCTTTTTGAAGATAGGTATCACATTTGCTTGTTTCCAGCATCTTGGAATCTCCCCCGACTCCAGTGACTCCTTAAGTATGATACTTAGTGCCACTGATATTGTGTTTGCGCATTTTTTAAGCACATGAGGGGATATGTCATCAGGACCTGTAGCTTTATGAACATCTAAATCCATCAGCGCTTTGCATACCTCTGTGGCTGTAAGGTTGATGTTCTCTAGTACCGGCCCTTGAGCTTCTATCACTGCAATCTGAGGGGGTGGGGTATTTTCTACTGTAAATACTGACTGAAACTCCTTGTTCAATTCTTTGCAGATCTCTTCGTCCGTCTCAGTGATGCTTCCATCCGCTCTCTTTAGCCTTAAAACCTGTTCTTTTACCTTCAGTTTTCCTCTGATAAAGCTGTGGAAAAGCTTGGGATTTTCTTTAGCCTTCCTGGTGATGTCCCTCTCATAATCTCTCTCTGCCTCTCTCCTTTTACTTAGGTAGTCATTTCTTGCTCTTTTGTAGGTTTGCCAGGCATTTATGTTTTTTCTCCTCCTATACCTTTTCCAGCATTTGTCTCTCCACTCCTTAGCTCTTTTACACCCATTATCGAACCATTTCTCTCTGGCATGAATTACACCTACTTTGGTGACAGGTATGCAGCAATCTACTATCTTCCCATATTTCTCACAAAAGATGTCATACATTTCTTGTACAGATTTGTTGTAAAATAAGGTTCTCCAGTCAATAACTGCAAAAAGCTCATTCATTTTGATGTAATCTCCTTTCGGATAGTTCCTCCTCATGTCCTCAGTGCCTCTACTCTCAGGAAGAATGTCTTCAATGATATACTCCATCAACAACACACAGTGGTCACTCTTTCCAATTGGTGGTTCATACTCAATATTTTCAATATCCAACACATTATCTGTGAACACCAGATCAAGTAGTGATGGCTCATCCCCACCCCTGGCTCTTGTTGGTTCCATTACATGTTGGTGTAGGAAATTCCCTTGTACGCAATCTAGGAATCTTGCCCCAAATGAGTCCTCACCACTGTGTGGGTCAAGATTTATCCAATCTATCTCTTTATGATTAAAGTCTCCCATAATCAAAATCCTACATTTTTTCTCCCGCGCCATGTTAACAACTGAGTTTATGACTTCAATCGTACCTATATGACTTTCCTCATAAATTTCAAGCCTATTTTGGTTCCTTGGTGGGTTGTATACAACAGTTATTATAATGCTCTCTGACCCAGTATTTATGCGAGCAACAAGAAATTCCCTGAACTCACTTTCTATAGCCAAGTTTATTTCTTCAACTTGAATCCTCTCACTTATGAGCAGTGCTATCCCTCCACCAGTCCTCTCAGATCTTTTGACCCTTAGTATTCTGAAGCCCTTAGGAAAAACTGTGACACTGTTTATGTCCTCACTCAACTTAATCTCTGTAATTGCTACTATATCTGCCTTACTGTTGTGAATCCTATCTTTTAATTCTACTGCCTTACCAGCTAATCCATCAGCATTTGTGTATAACAATCTTAATGAGGCCCCATCCCCTGATCTTCTGTCATTATCTTCTTTATCTCCCCTTTGTCTGGAAGTATTCTGTAACGAAAATTTTTCTTCTCTTCTTCATTTCTTTCATCATTTAACCTTCTTGCCTCTTGCAACAAGTTTTTGATCTTTCCCATCTCTTCCTGTGTTCTGTATCGTCTAATGAACACTTCTTTGCATTCTTGAAGGTCTTTTAGACTTTTTTTTCTCAACAATATTTCCCTACATGTCTCCCCTCTCTCAAAGGTTACTTTTGTTGGTCTCGGCTTTCCTTCCCTCGAATATTTACCTAGTTGGTGTATGTTTACAATATCCTCAGGACCACATACTACTCCAAGCTTTCTTATCAGGTCTACAACGTTAGCTTTATTTTCTTCAAGTCTCCCCTGCCATGTTGGCTCCTGGGATTCACTTATGCCTGAGATTACCACTGTCTTCTCCTTATCAAGTGCCTGTCTGATGAGTGGGTTTGCCCTTTCCATCACAACGTCTTTCATTTTTTCGATTACTGTCTCTTTATAGTCAACTGTTTGTATGTTTTCCAGTGCCACCACCTTTACAGCCTCTTTTACTGCCACATTCCCCTTTAGTGCATCAGCAAAGGACGTTTTCATGGCATCATTTTCCATATTCAGCTCCTGGAACTCTTTTCTGAACTGTTCAATGTTTTCCTTAATCTGAACATTCCAAGCAGCAATCTCGTCTCTCTCAGAAGAGAGCAGTGAACTAACATCTAATTCCTTTAGGTTGTCATTTAGCTGTTTGTTTTTATCTTCTTGTTTAGAAATTCTAGATTCTAGTTGACTCTTTTCCCCTTCCAGCTTCTTTATTCTTTTTTCTAGTTCCTTTCTCTCCTGCCCTTGTGCTTTATTTGCTTCCTCCAAAGATCTTATTTGTTCTCTGAGTGTTTCATTCTCTTTCATTTCTCCATCCATATTCCGAATTTTATCATCAAGGCTTGTAACCATTTCCTCTAACTTCTTGATTCTCTGTTTAAGTCCTCTGATGACTACCCCTTCTCCCGACCCATGGGTGGGAGAGGTTTGGGACAGAGATGGCTTCATTTTTATGTTCTCCCTCTCACAGAATATAGAAAGAAGACGAGAAAGAGGAAAAAAATAGTACGAACTCCAGAATAGTATACTGCAGTTGAAGACAGTGCAAGCAGTGATGGAAATATTGAGGTGATCCAAGAGAAACAAGAAAAGAATCTTTGCAAGGTATGCAAGATTATCCTCCAGGTGACAAGTCGAAAGATGGTGACTGTGAGGCTACTTAACCACAAAATGATAAGAGATTATGTTGATCAGGCTCCAAAGGTTAAAGCTGGCTATTGTATAAAGGGAAAGCATGCAGAGAGCACAGGAAAATTATGAGTTGAGAAGGGAAAGCCTCTAGAAAGTACAAACACTGATAAAAGTTTCAGAGGGACTCCCACTGCAGCATGGCTTGGGTGGATTTGCAAATGGACTTTACTTCATGAGAAGTGATGGGTAACAATACAGAAATGCTTGTTCCTTTCAAGTCTGAAAAAGTTTTAAGGGCAAAGGACAACAAAATTACAAACCTGCAGAATAACAATGTGTATGATGAAATAGGATGATGCTGGGCAGGATGCCACATCAGTTTGTTGGGAGGAGACTGAAAAGCTGAAAGTTGGGAAGACAGTTGTTAATGCCTGTTTAAAAGCCAGAGGACTCTAGGAAGACACTGAAAACCTATGGAAAGAATCCAACAGGCTTGAAGGGAGATATACGTTTGGCGCTTGTGTTGGCCTCCTCCAGTAAATAAACTTCTGTGTCTATGGATGCGAAGAAGGCCTACCTACAAAGTAACAACAATGAATGAGAGGTCTGTTTATGCCCTCCACCTGAGTATGCCAGCAGTAAGCTATGGAGCTACAGAAAATGGTTCAAGGTCCATGTGATGCTGCCATGCACTGTTGAGTCTTGAGGTTAAGGTAACATCATTGGATTCAGTGCTATTCGTCTGGGATAATAATGGCCAAGTTGAAGGCATTATATGTGTATATTTTGAAGATTTCTTTAGGGATGGTATGTTAAGTCATTATTCATCCCCACAATACATTACATTACATCTATATTTTGCATATGATATCAATGATGCATTTATGTACGTTACTCTATGAAACTGCTTTGGTGAGGTGTGTTGTGAAGCTGTAGCAACAACAGAGCCCACATGTGATTCCTTTGTGTAATAAAATTTCTTAAATTAAGACAGTATTTTATGTAACCCTCCAGATATACCATTTCTTTTAACATTTGGTAGCAGAGTGTGGTTGTGAGAGGTCTTAATAAAGGAAATAGACCTCTGCGAGTTTTGTGAAATCAAGGAACAAAATATCAGCATGGCCGGTGGGTAAAGCTGTGTTTGCATAATCAGAGTTGTTTGCAAATTCTCGAGTTTTTACATAGGCTATCCTATGCTGAATTAAATATGAATACACAAGTCTAACAGCTTGTGATATTTCTTGGAGTGCCTTTCAGTACTGAGTAGTATCATGGCACAAAGAATGCTCCCTCCCGTATTTGGTGAAAATAAAACTATGAGAGATGGGAAGGAGAAATCACTGCTGAGGAAATAGTATGCAAAATAGATAAGAAAAATAGCACTCAATGTAGCATTGCCTTTTCCTGAAGGCAGGGAAGTGAGACAAAAAGTCTTTAATGAAATTGATATTGCAAGTATAAATAACGAAGATGGTATGAAAGTACTGTTAGACCAATTAGACAAGTGGTACCAAAAAGATGAGCTCACAGGAGCATGTGAACCATGGATAAAATTTGACAATTATAGATAGGAAAAGGAGGAAAGTATGGAGAAGTACATCTCAGCATTTGATAAAAGAAAATAGAATTAGAGAAATATAAGGTTACAATACCTAACTGCATTCTAGTTTTAAAGTTATTAGACTGTGCAGGACTTGACATAAAAAAAAAAACTGTGTTAATAGCAGTGAAGTTTAATGAACCAACGAGAATGCATGATCTAATGAAGTCAGCTCTTCAAAAATATTTTGGCAGTCAAAAGGTTCTCTCACTAAGTTCAGGAGCTGCTGCAAAAAGTAATAGTGATTCATCAGCAGTGACAGTTAAACCTAAGCCAGTGTACGACACCGACAAAATGCATTTTGTCAATCATGGCAAAGGCTGAAACCGAGGCAGAGGTGGCCATGGAAGAATTAGCCAAGATAGATAAACTCTGAGGGGGCAGTCCTAAGATATTCTGCCAACATTTCGTTTTGCCTCGTTGTGTCCCAAGAATGTGTACATGGCCAGTTTGGTAGAATACAAAGACAAGAACACTAAGGTTAAAAACGAGGCAGTGAATAAAGTGAATGGATGATAGCTGATGTCAAGGGCTTTTCGAGAGGACTGAATTATTAGCAGATTCTTTTAATTATGCTGTGTTTGATTTTACTTGTTCCACTGCTGTGTGGGCTGCAGTCATGCATACAACCCTGTTCCAAGAAGATTTGTTAAGGTAAAAAAAGAAGAAAGTAAATGAACATTTAGGCTTTGTGATAGAAAAGTACAAATATATATAAAAAGGGTAAAAATTCCAGTAACTATTGTAGAGAAGAAAATACTTATCAGACAGATTTTGTTGCTTGTGGTATACCCCTTCTGTTCAGTAAAACATCCATGAAAAAAGCAAAGGTTGAATCAAATTTAGAAAATGGCACTGCAGTAATACTGGGAAAGAAAATAAGCTTAACATGCATTTCTTTTGGACACTACATTATTCTTCTCCTTGATGAGTGTCAAGCAGCACGGAATACAGAAAACATAATGTTTACTATAGGTGGAGATGACAGACAAACGGAGAATAAAATTCTGAAATTGCATCACAAATTTGGCCATCCTACGTGTAAAAGGCTGACTCAGTTGCTCTGATGTCGATATATCATATTAAATGTGCCTTGTGTATGCTGAAGAGTTTTCAAATAATTGCAAATTATACATCAAATATAAGAAAAATCCATCACGACCTTTAGTTATTATTGATATGATGAGGACTTTCAATAAAGTGGTAGTGATGGACTTGAAAGAGTCAAAGGAAGGAGATATATACTTCCTACATTTGGTAGACATGGCCACACATTCCTTAAGGTCATGCACAGTCTAAGTAAAAAGCCAAAAGTGACAGCTGAGAAAGCCATTATAAAATGGTTAGGTACCAGCTTGTGATCGTCTGATACATTTTTTTTTTAACTATGGCAAAGAATTCGCCAACAATCTCATTGTAGAGTTTGCAAATATATGAATATTAAAATGATGCATACTGCTGCATATACTGTAATCCATTCAGTAATGGCCTATGTATATGAAACCTCACAATAATTGATGGAATGGCATCAAAAATCATAGTGGAGCAACCATAAAGTACACTGGAAGTAGCTCTGTCAAGAGCTGTTATGCAAAGACTTGTCTTCAAATGGTATGAGCTTATAGCCCATATTAATTAGTGTTTGAACATAATCCAAAATTGCTTTGCAAAATAAATGATAACCTCCCTGCTCTAGAAGGAACAATATCTAGTGAAATAAAAATCAAACATTTAATGCGAGCCATTAGGATAGGAAGTCCTTTATTGAAGTTGAAAATATAAAACGAATGTCATGGGGCATTGCAACACTAAATATGACCTACTGGGAAAGAATTTTAAAAATGGTGAGCCCGTATGTTGTACAAGAGAGGATCTCAATAAATGGAAAGGGTCAGCCACTGACATTGGGCAAAAAGGAAAAACTATTATTCCAAAATACGGTTCCTACATAATTAGAATTCATGAAACTTTACAGTTTCAAAAAAGACAAAGAGAGAAGACTTTCTCTAATGAAAATGTTAAGAGCTCAAGCACTAAGGGAGGATGAGACCACAAAGGAGAGTAGAAAAATGTCAGAAGTAGATAATTTAGGAAACAGTGCAGTATATGAGAAATTTTATGATGCAATAATAAAAATTAAACAGAAAAGCAAGACAGTAGTGGTAACAGTAAGCAAAAAAACTGACATACCTAAAATAGGCTCAACGGTAAAATTTATTCTTATGGACTCAAATGAAAGCAAAACAGCTACCATTCATAGTCATGTAGATAAAGTAAATGGTGTTTCAAAATGAAAATGGATGTGTACAACCAACTGACTGGAAAACGATGTACCGTCTTGGTCAGTTGAAGGTAAAAATGAGGGCGATTACTGTATTAAAATTCTAAAAACAAAGACTATGAAAATGAAACAGAAACAAATGCTGTGTTATTGGCATTTAGTCAAGAAAATATTCATTGCAGTGAAGCCAAAGCAAGAGAACTTAAAACTGGAAGGAATTTGGTGTGTATGAAGAAGTTTAAAATAAAGAGCAGAAAGCCATATCTGTAAAATGGGTAATGACAGAAAAGCGCATAATGATGGAAAAACGTATATTAAAGCACGTTTGGTAGCAAGAGCTTTAGAGGAGAGTGAATATATTTAGTAAGATTCCCCTACAGTGGCCAAAGAAGTTTTATGCTTGTTTATAGCAATAATGGCCCCAAAAAAATGGTCAATAAATTCAACTGACATTAAAGCAAAAATGGTCAATAAATTCAACTGACAATAAAGCGGCATTCTTACAAAGTCCAGAGTTTGAATGTGAAGTATATTTAAACCTCCCTGGAAGCAGACTGTATTCAAAAAACCCTGTGAAAACTGAAAAAGTGTAAATGCCTTAAATAATGCAGCATGCAGATGGTATATCACAATGAATATATTCTTATTGAAACTGGGATGAACTCAAGTTAAAACTGAAACCTGAGGCTTTCTATTAGTATCATAAACGGAATCATGAACAATAACTGTGTACAATATTCCCGATGCATATTGATGATTTTCTTTGGGGAGGTACAAGTAATTATGAAAACTTGGTAATTGATCATTTTAGATAATCAATTTCACAATGGAGATTATTTCAATTGCATTTTAAATTTACTAGATATGTTATAGTACTCACAGTTTAATAAATGTAAATTCCTTATTGTTATAAAGAAAGGGGAATCTGTTATGTTTTTATTTCTATTTATCACTACGGTGGAATCTATTACATCTCTATTTAGAATACAGTATTATATATACAATGTATTCATACATTCTCAATGGATATACTTTATTTTTGTGTGTTGTGAGACTGCAGCAACGTAAGAGATCACATGTGAATCCTGTCAGTAATAAAACCCAATAATTAATATTCTGCATAAGGTCACTCTCCCAGTGTACCAATTTGCATTGACAACAGAAGTTACAAAAAGATACAATCCAAGCACTGCATGAAAACGCTTAGTAACGCAAGCAGGTGGGTAAAATATGGCAAAGTTTTCAACATATCAAGGCCAAATCCCTTGTAGTGTCAAAAATATGTGCCCCAACAGAAGTGGTAACCAACACTTAGCTGGGCAGTATGATGACAAGTCAGGAACAACCAAGCAAGCAGACAAAACAGGAAAGAGTGGTAAGAAACAAAAACCAGTTCCCCACCCCCATATGATCAATAGTAGGGGTACATCTAGAGAAGGGATCATAGAAGCTCCATATGGCCACGAGACAGGATGGAAAACTAGAAACCACAACTGCTAGGCAAATAAGCAATGCAGGAAGATGCTGACAAAGAGTCAATCTGAAAATGCTGATATCAAAATTCAAGTCTACTTGATAGCAAATGCTAGCTGAAGCAGCAAAGAAAGAAGCCACAAAAAGACATGTGAGGTAGGAGAGCCTAAGAATGTACTCTAGAAATTTCGATGACCTGATAAAATATCTCAATCAATCAAAGAAAGAGGATGATAGGCAGAATGGGAGGAGTGGGAGGGGGGAACAGGATAAAATTTAAGAAAATGGCTCACCCCTAAAGAAAGGGGGCTACTCTTTCCAGTACCCTGCTGATCCAACAGCTTGCGAGATAATTCAACATTGAAAGATAGAAAAAATGAAGTCAAATTAAAAACCAATTACTGCTCGAAGTAAAGGAAATGGAAAGAACGATCACATAAAAAATACATGATGGGAAAAGAAAATGAGGAACCTACTAAATCAAACAAAGGTGTTATATATAACCAACTCGTAACCTGCATAATAAAAATATCAGCTAAAAATCATCTTGAAACCCTTATCATCCAATGCCCCAGCTGCAAGTTATATGGCATGACTGTATTAGGTAACTATATTGATAAGAACTGCTACCCACATCTCTTTCAGAGACATATGAGTAACACTGTCTATTTATTTTTTTCTTTTTATGTTTTATAGTCCACATTTGGAGGTGGACAAAGATGGACTGAAGCTGAAGAACTAGTAAGGCTGAATACCCTTTCCATCACCCAACTGTGGGGTTCATCACCTCTCTAGTCGAACACTCTACCCACTATGCTACAGCTTTCCCCAGTGATACTGCTTAATACTAGATCTTATTACAACTTAATTACAGTATGACTTACCTCCAAAATGTAATCAGATACTGCGTGGATATAAGTCCAAGGACTGCCTCCCATCCCTACAATATCCATATGGGCATACGAAACAAATAAAAGAGGTGGAGTTTCAGTAACCGGACGAGCAGCTGGGTCTCCGACGATACCCTAGAAGAAAAATCCAATAGAAATAAAAATAAATGAAAATTAACCATTGAGATCATACACATGTGTGCTACATACTACAGTATTAGATCATTTATATCAAGCTTGTCACTGCTACATAGATATGCAGCTTTCATTACAAAATTTGAAGCTATAACCATCACTTCATCTGTCATTCACATATGATAGATTGGATATCTATGATACCAGGTGGAAAAAGTGACCACTGTGTCCAGTTTAAGAAGTACAACATCAATGTAATTCTACCAAAAAGCAAAAACGACTAAAATAATAATTAGAATAAAGTATTTTTTATAGTGGCCTTCATTAAAGAAGAAAGAATACTTAGTTTTAACAACAAACATGACCTGGAATAGCATTAAATTTAATAGTTTGCGGGGATTGTGAGAGAATATGTATCTGTTTTATACCATCTAACAAGATAGGGCTAAATCCAAAGAAAAGGATCTCATAATGAATTAGAAGTGCTAGAAAAGAGGAGAGAGAAATGCTGGAATAGGTACATATATCTTCAATAGATATACAAAACAGCACGTTTTGAGTTCACAAATTAAGAACTGGAGCTATTTATATAAACTTATATAAACACAAAGTAGTGAAACCTTATGATGTATCCTGCATGAATTTAAGAAAATATGCTGCTGCACTATTCCATATAGCAATTTTCATAAGTTCTGATATGTTGCTGCAGTCTGGAGAAAATCCAAAAATCTATACAAAAGATGATATCCAGCTTAAAAAAAGGACGGAATAATATAATTCTCAATTACAGGTGTTTTCTCAAGTAGTAGAGTCTACAAAATTTGAGAGAAACTAGTGAGATGGGACATTCTATTCACTTAGAGTCATTTAATATCTTATCATTAAAACAGCATGGCTTCAGAGAATGTCAGTGCATAATACAAATTTTTTTTCATGTTTTATATATAAGCAAGCTTCCAATTACAGGGAAGTGAGGGCTGGACTGCTATTTTGAGCTTATGAAGTTTGACACAGTCCCATAGAAGAGATTTATTAAAAAACTGCTAGTAAAAGCAAAATACAGTAGAGCCATTTCTGTCAAATATGCAAACCTTTTCCACAATTTCGTTATAAGATATTAAATCTAAAAGAATTAATTATAGAGTCAGTAAGAGCAAATGAGTGTCACATAGACAGATAGATATTTCTATGGCATATACAACAGAGATAACTTTACTCAGAAGAGGTGAGATTTTTATTAAGTTTTATGGCATTATCAGTCCCCATCTGGGGGTGTACACAAATGGATTGAAGCTAGAAAATCATGGTTGGGTGCACTACCTATCACCCAGCCTTGGGCTCGAATACAGGTCCATCACCTCCCGAGTTGAGCACTCTATCAGTTACACTACAGTGGTCTCCAACAGAAGAAGTGATAGATAACAGGTCAACATTACAGACCACTGTCTTTTCAGCTACTGGTGCGAGTAAGATTTGAAGCTAGATAAATTCATACGTACTTATGGAAAGCACTACCATTTTCATTAGCAATTTGGAATTGAATTTAAACAGCCGAATGGGTACAGTGAGAAAATTACAATAAGAAAAAACTAGGAAATCTAATTCCATAAAAAGAAAGTAGACATAATTCTAAATTACATACAAGTAACAAATAGAAGCTACACAGTTTAGGAATAACTACTGATATGGTACATCCACTTCACTTGGAGTCATTTGATATTTTGTCACTGAAACTGCACGGGTGAGAAAAGGCAGGTCTACATGAAAATGTTAAAAGTTCACAATGAAAATAATCCTCATCTAGCACATGAATAAGGGTAAGGATGCCACCAAGATTTTCAGAAGTCACTCAATGCACTTTCACATAAGAGCCTTAATAAAAACCTACAAGGAAAAGCATATTAGCATCACTGATGTCCCTCACATACTAGTAATAATTTGCCAGATACAAAAATTGTAAAAAGGAAGAAATTTAACAGTGGTAAAGAAATCCAGTGAACTTCATGCTACATTACATCATCATCAAATCTTTCGACTTCTCCCAGCAGGGGTCAACACAGTAGATCAACAATTTCCATATCACCCTATTCCCAGCGTCCTCCTACGTCACACCACACAATTTCATGTCATCTCTCACCACATCAAAATACCTCCTCTCTGGCTATCTTTCTCTCTCCTGCCTGGCAGACCCATCCTCAGTAGCCAGTTCGCACATAATCCTCATCCCTCCTTAGAATATGCCCAAACCATCTCAGTCTTGCCCTGCTCACCATGTTCCTAAATCGTCATACCTGCACATTCCATCTAATTAACTCCTTCTTTATCATGTCCATTCTTGTCAGGTCCAAAGAATACTGCAGCATCTTCAGCTCTGCAATCTACAACTCTGCCTACTGCCTTTGATCGTAAGACTGTCTCCAAGCCATACAACTAAGCAGGTGCTACTACCGTCTTGTAAAATTACTTTCCACAATTGCAGGTACCCTTTTACCACATACTACTCCTGTCACTCTTCACCAACTCCATTCTGCATGCTCTCTCTTATAAACCTCTCTACCACACTCTCCATTCCATAAAACACCTGCTTCCTGAAATGTAAACTCTTCCACTTTCATTCCCCTTCTCTCCAGTGCACACCTCCAGCCATCTAAGCTTGCCTAAACCCGTTCACGACTTTTTCTACCACAATGTCATCTACAAACATCGCAGTTCCTAGTGACTCCTGTCTTATCTTATATGTCAAGCTGTTTGATACCATTGGAAACCATGACTTTCATATATCCACAAGTACACAAAGCAATTCCTTGCCTTTCCTATACCTCTCCATAAAGATTCTCAAAGCAAAAATTGTATCCTTAGTGCTCCTTCATGCCATAAAACCATATAGCCGTCACAAATCCTCAAAATTCATCTCAATCTTGCCTCCATTAGCCTTTCCCATATCTCCATGCTGTGGCTAATCAATTTTATGCAACTATAAATGCAGCGTCTCTGTGCATCTCCCTTAGCCTTAAAAATTTTTACCAAAATACTTTTTCTTCACTCCTCTGACAACCACTCATCTCCAAAGATTCTGCTAAATAACATAGTTAAAAACTCCACTGCAATCTCTCCCAAACATTTCTAAGCCTCTACTAGAAAATCATCTACACCACCCGCTTTTCCACACTTCATCCTCTTCACAGCTGTTCTAACTTCCTCCTCAATGACCCACTGCATTTTCTAATTGACTATCTCCCCATTATCCGTCTTTCTCTCTGTCTGATTTTCTTCATGCTTCAACCCCTATATATAACCCCTCCACTTTCTCAACACTTTGTAAAAGGCCATAAAAATTATTAACAGAGTTTACTTCTGCAAAATGTAGAGTAATGAGAATGAGAATATATGCAAGAAGGCCCAATATTAGGAAACCAGTACCAGGAGACGAAACATGAAGACGTGAGACTGATAATGTTCTGGGGGAAGGGGTCAGCCAATTGGTTAATGTCTTAAGGTTACCATCTATTACCCCAAGTGTCTTTACATAATAACTACAAATGGAATACAAATAAATATTTTAAATATGTCAATTAATGTACAGTATATATATATATATATATATATATATATATATATATATATATATATATATATATATATATATATATATATATATATATATATATATATATATATATATATATATATATATATATATATATATATATATATATATATATATATATACAGTGTTACCCCGGTTATTCGCGTTTCTTGGTTCGCTTTCTCACTCTATCGCGTTTTTTTTTTTTAATAAATTATTATTTTATTTCATGGGTATATGCAAAAATATTAAAATATTAAAAAAAAAATTCTCAGTATTTTCATTTTTTTATCGAAAAAAACATATTTCATTATCTAATTGATAAATAAAAATCATTTCCCAGCCTACAAATAATAAAACAGTAAAAAATAGTAAAAAACATAAATGAAGATATATAGATACGTTTACTGACCAACTCTTTTGAAAAGTACAGTATAATCTTTACAGAAGGAATATTTGGTCCAAATGACAATGAATAAATACAATAGATTTTGTACAATCATCAAATAAGTAGATGAATTTTAAATTAATATACATTGTACTAATAACTGAATGATATACGTACGTACAGAGTAACTCACAGCATTGCATCATACGAAATAGTGTTCGATAGCGTACAATGTATTGGGGTCGCAGCTACATGAGCTAGCATATATATTTATATTTCCAGTAGTTTCGTGATTTTATTGATAAAAAAGACGCATTTATTAGCCTAAGAATAATAAAACAGTAAAAAATAGTAAAAAACATAAATACTAACAGTATTGTAAAATGTAAAATACGATACCGCTATCAGCGTTTTGGACAATGACTCGCTCAGTCTAACTCACGTGTGCGCCGTTCACGTTGTGCTTATTAAACGTTTTGCTTGTGTTCGATAGCGTACAATGTATTGGGGTCGAAGCTACGTGAGCTAGCATATATATTTATATTTCCAGTAGTTCCATGATTTTATTGATAAAAAAAAATTTATTTCTTAGCCTAAGAATAATATAACAGTAAAAAATAGCAAAAAGCATAAATACTAACAGTATTGCAACATGTAAAATACGATACCGCTCTCAGCGTTTCGGACAAAGGCTTCCACCATCTTCCATTGTCTCGCCTCACTCGTGTGCGCCATTCATGTTGTGCTTATTATTATTAATATGTTTTGCTTGTGATTTTTTTACTTGCATATTTTAACCTTTGCAATGCCTCCCAAGCATCCTTCATCTTCTAAGGCTTCTTGTAGTGAGCCTAAGCGGCAAAGGAAAATATTAACCATTGTACATAAAGTGAAACTCTTAGATATGTTGAAAGAAGGAAAAAAGTTTGTGGATGTCGGCCGCTATTTTACGTAAACGTAAAAATCAATAAAGGTCCGGGCACGAGAAAACACCAAGATGAAGGAAAAGAAAAAGGTTAAGGGCAAGGCAGAGATGCGGTAATGTCACACAAAGGAAAACGACAGACAGAAAAAAACAGTCAAAGTAAAGAGGACCCAGAGATATAAAGGACTAGGCTCTGAGACGACGATAGATCTGCTTTTTGAAGGATGAGAGGTCATTCAGATAGAATGCGTTCATTCCTAGTATAGCAGATATAAGCTATAAGGTCTGTCTCCTTTTTACGTTATCTGGTGTAGTTGGTAGCGCATTGGCTTAATAATTATAAGTCCCAGGTTTAAGTCCCGGTCGGGGTAAAAATGATTCATGTTTTCACATATGGTAATGTGCTTATTTGGTTTTATATATATATATATATATATATATATATATATATATATATATATATATATATATATATATATATATATATATATATATATATATATATATATATATATATATATATATATATATATATATAAATCATTTTTTACCCCGACCGGGACTTGAACCTAGGACTTATAATTACTAAGTCAAGGCGCTACCAACTACACCACAGAAGGTTAAAAGGAATCAGACCTTATAGCTTATATCTGCTATACTTAGGAATGAATGCATTCCTTTTAACCTTCTGTAGTGTAGTTGATAGCACCTTGACTTAGTAATTATAAGTCCAAGGTTCAAGTCCCAGTCGGGGTAAAAAATTATTCATGTTTTCATATATGTAATGTGCTTCTTTGGATATATATATATATATATATATATATATATATATATATATATATATATATATATATATATATATATATATATATATATATACCTCAGCCAATGTCGTTAATTGGTTCCAGGAGAGACGACTTAAGTCGAAAATCGACTTAAATCGAATTAGCTTGTCTCTAGGCTAGCCTAGGCTAGGCTATGCCAAATTTACTTGTCTAGGCTAAACCGAAAATAACCATTCCTAGTTCTGTACATTGTTCATGAATGCAATTTTCAATAATATATGATTAATAAGAATCTATTTTAAGCTTACAACCAAATAAATTTTATTTTTTAATACTGCATAGTACAGAAAAAAAAGTACAGGTAATTAAATTTACGAATACACTTTGGTGATGTTTACTGTACATCGTGGATGCCTTATTTATAAATGTGGTTTGCTATGACATGATAAAATAAAAGCTTTTTTTAAGGTTAAACACAAATACAGAAATTATTATTCTTTTGCAATAATAATAATAATAAAAAAAACTAATTTATTTTAAATTTAACTTGGTGGTTTACATCGTGGTTGTTTTTGGCGAGTTTTTTTTCTGGGTATATGCGAGAAGCCACGATATGTGGAAATAGTAAAATTTTCAGTATTTTCATTATTTTATTGATAATGTTTTTTTTATTATTTTATTGATAAAAAAAAAGTATTTCCCAGAATAAGAGTAATAAAACAGTAAAAAATAGTAAAAAATATAAATTTAAACACGTAACTCTGCACCATAGAAAACACGATATCGGTATCGGTGTTTCGGAAAACGCAAAGGGTCACACCTACGTGAGATAGTACATATTAAAATTTCCAGTACTTTCATTATTTTATTGATAAAAAAAAGGTACCTCCTAACCTAACAAATATAAAACAGTAAAAAATAGTAAAAAACTAATTTAAACACGTAACTCACAGTATTGCACCATGTAAAATATGATACTAGTATCGGCGTTTCGGAAAACGAAAAGGGTCGCACCTATGTGAGATAATACATATTAAAATTTCAAGTATTTTCATTATTTTATTAATAAAAAAGTATTTCCTACCCTAAGAATAATAAAACAGTAAAAAATTGTAAAAAATATAAATTTAAACATGTAACTCTGCACCATAGAAAATATGATACAGTATCGGCGTTTCGGAAAACGCAAAGGGTCACACCTACGTGAGATAGTACATATTAAAATTTCCAGTACTTTCATTATTTTATTGATAAAAAAAAGGTAGTTCCTAACCTAAGAATTATAAAACCGTAAAAAATAGTAAAAAACAAATTAAAACACGTAACTCACAGTATTGCACCATGTAAAATACTATACCGGTATCGGCGTTTTGGAAAACAAAAAGGGTCGCACCTACGTGTGATAGTACATATTAAAATTTCTAGTATTTTCATTATTTTATTGATAAAAAAGTATTTCCTTCCCTAAGAATAATAAAACTGTAAAAAAATAGTAAAAAAAAACAAATTTAAACACGTAACTCTGCACCATAGAAAATACGATACTTATATCGGCGTTTCGGAAAACGCAAAGGGTCACACCTACGTGAGATAGTACATATTAAAATTTCCAGTACTTTCATTATTTTATTGATAACAAAAGGTACTTCGTAACCTAAGAATTATAAAACAGTAAAAAATAGTAAAAAAACAAATTTAAACATGTAAATCACAGTATTGCACCATGTAAAATACGATACCGGTATTGGATCTACTGTACGTATTTCAATAATATTTTATATGCTTTTATTCTTATTTATTGTACAGTAACATGATTTTATGTGCTTTTGTTTTTATTTATTACAAAGTAACATGATTTCATGTGCCTTTATTGGTTTTCTAGGGATATTATGATTCCAATATTTGTAGCGGACAGACGTAAAGTTGATTATAATAACGTAAACTTTATTTTTATTTTTTTATTTTTAAATATATTTTTTTGAAAACCGACGTATAATCAAGAACGACTTAACTTGAAACGACGTAAACAGAGGTATAGTATATATATATATATATATATATATATATATATATATATATATATATATATATATATATATATATATATATATATATATATATATATATATATATATATATATATATATATATATACAGTGCTGCCTCACTTATCGCGGTAGTTCGGTTCCGGAACCCGGCACGAACCAGGAAATCCGCGAAGTAGGATCCGCCTATATGTACATAGATATTTTAATATATTTTTACGTTTACATTGTATAAACCCTCCCAGCACTGTTAAAAAAACACCCTTTACATTATAAATAACAGCAAGCAACGTAAATTTTTATGAAAGTGATAGATAAAATTACGGTGAATGAAGTGATAATGACGTGACATACATACTCATTTACAATTATTTTTTCGTTTACGTACTGTATAAACCCTCCCTGCACTGTTAAAAAAAAAAACCCTTAACATTATAGATAACAGCACGCAAAGTAAATTTTTATGAAAGTGATAGGAAAACTTACCGTGAATGTGATGATGACGTGACATACATACTCATTTACAATTATTTTTTCGTTTACGTACTGTATAAACCCTCCCTGCACTGTTAAAAAAACACCCTTTACATTATAAATAACAGCAAGCAACGTAAATTTTTATGAAAGTGATAGATAAAATTACGGTGAATGAGGTGATAATGACGTGATATACATACTCATTTACAATTATTTTTTCGTTTACGTACTGTATAAACACTCCCTGCACTGTTAAAACAACACCCTTTACATTATAAATAACAGCAAGCAACGTAAATTTTTATGAAAGTGATAGATAAAATTACGGTGAATGAGGTGATAATGACGTGATATACATACTCATTTACAATTATTTTTTCGTTTACGTACTGTATAAACCCTCCCTGCACTGTTAAAAAAACACCCTTTACATTATAAATAACAGCAAGCAACGTAAATTTTTATGAAAGTGATAGATAAAATTACGATGAATGAGGTGATGATGACGTGACACACATACTCATTTACAATTATTTTTTCGTTTACGAACTGTATAAACCCTCCCTGCACTGTTAAAAAAACACCCATTACATTATAAATAACAGCAAGCAACGTAAATTTTTATGAAAGTGATAGATAAAATTACGATGAATGAGGTGATGATGACGTGACACACATACTCATTTACAATTATTTTTTCGTTTACAAACTGTATAAACCTTCCCTGCACTGTTAAAAAAAACACCCTTTACATTATAAATAACAGCACGCAACGTAAATTTCAATAAAAAAAATGAACATACTGAAAAGAAAATTTTTCAATATTTTAATATTTTTGCGTATACCCATAAAATAAAATAATAATTTATCCAAAAAAAAACGCGATAGAGTGAAAACGCGAACCAAGAAGCGTGAATAACCGGGGTAACACTGTATATATATATATATATATATATATATATATATATATATATATATATATATATATATATATATATATATATATATATATATATATATATATATACAGTGTTCCTTCGATTATCGAGAAGGTTCGGTTGCGGGACCTGGCGCGAGACAGGAATTTCGCGAAGTAGGATCACCCTATATGTACATAGATATTTTAATTTATTTTTATGTTTACACTGTATAAACTGTATAAACCCTCCCTGTACTGTTAACAAACCACCCTTAACTTCATATATAACAGCATGCAACGTAAATTTATATGAAAGTGATAGATAAACTTACGGTGAATGAGGTGGTAATGACATGACATACTCATGTACATAGGTATTTTACAACTATTTTTACGTTTACCGTATATACCATCCCTGCACTGTTAAAAAACCACACTTTACTTTATAAATAACAGCATGCAACGTAAATTTATATGTAAGTGATAGATAAACTTACGGTGAATGAGGTGGTAATGACATGACATACTCATGCACATAGGTATTTTACAATTATTTTTACGTTTACTGTATAAACCCTCCCTGCACTGCTAAGAACCACCCTTTACTTTATAAATAACAGCATACAACATAAATTTATATGAACGTGATAGGTAAACTTACTGTGAATGAGGTGGTAATGATGTTTGTTGACTCAAAGACGAAATTATTCCGCAGCCAATAACAGCTTTACGGCTGCTTTTTTGGGGAAAAAAGCATATTACAGAATATTACAGAATATTACAAAAGGTCACCGAACGAACCATATTATCATCATGTTCCTGGGAGAGTTGTTGGGCTGCTTTCACATATTCATATATGGCTGCCAGACGTTCGAGTGTAAGGCCAGGTTCTTCAATTTCTTCATGCGTTTCATGATTTCTTCTTCCTCTTCTTTGCTCGCTGATTTTGTCATTTCTTCCAAGTCTTCATCACTCAAAGGCTGCGAGTGGCAGTCAATCAGTTCATTCACATCTTTGTGAGTCACATCTTTAAAGCCTTCTCCTCCTAGCAATGCAGCCAACTTCACAGCTTTCGCAACTGCCGACTTATGCACTTCGTCAGGAGCAAATCTCTTGTAGTCGTGGATGACTTCGGGCCACAATGTCTTCCAACTGGCATTGATTGTGGCCGACTTCATCTCTTTGATTGCATTCTGAATATTTTGAAGGCATGTGGCAATCGTGTAATTACGCCAGTACGTCTTCATTGAGAATTCTTTGTCCGAATCCATGGATGCAACCAGGTTCGCCAGGGCATTTCGTGAGTAGAGAGCCTTGAACGCACGAATAACACCTTGATCGATAGGCTGAATCAGTGACGTCGTATTCGGTGACAGGAACTCTACTTGAACACCGATATATTCGAGATTAGTTGCGTGGCCACCAGCATTATCCATTAAAAGAAGGACTTTAAATTCAAGGCCTTTTTCTGCAAGATAAAGTTTGACCAGAGGGATAATGCATTGGTGAAACCAGTCCGATGTGAGGCTTTTCGTGATCCAGGGTTATCATCCAATACACTGGCAGCAGATTCTTGTTTTTATTCCTCAAAGCCCTAGTGTTTTTTTACTTGTAAATAAGCCCAGGCTATAACATGAAGCCCGCAGCATACCCGCACATGATGAGGGTAACGCGATCTTTGTGCGCTTTAAATCCCGGGGCTTTAGCTCCTTCCTTGAAGAGAAAAGTGAGAGATGGCATTCTCTTCCAAAATAACCCAGTCTCATCCATGTTGAAGACTTGCTCATGATCATATTCCCTTTCGGCGAAAATTTTCTTGAAGTCGTTCTTCACGTAATTTTCTGCGGCAGCTGTATCTGCAGAGGCAGCTTTGCCATGCACTGAAATGCTTTTTAGGCCATAGCATTTTTTAAATTTGAAGAACCATCCCTTGCTAGCAATGAACGATAGTATCCTCGGTGGAGAATCGCAGGAGGGTCCTGGTTGCGGGTCGTCGATATCTTCTGTCCCCTCCTCCTCTCCACGGTCGCCACTGTCGTCGACGGGTTCGTATGTAGCGAATGTCTCGCACAGCTTCTTCGCCTTTGTTTGTAAGATACTGCTGTGTAAGCTGATGTTTTTCTTTCTGCAATCAGCTACCCACAGGGCCAAAGCAGCTTCCATCCGCACTACTGCCTTATTGCGGGAAGTTACGACCCTCTTTGCTGATTTATTAAATGAAATAGTCGCTGTTTTCCTGGTCTTTGCCTCGTCCTTTCTGATGTAGCGAACAGTAGATTCATTGAGGCCAAAATAGCGGCCGACATCCGTAAACCTTTTTCTTCTTTCAGCATATCTAAGAGTTTCACCTTATCTATTATGGTTAACATCCTCCTTTGCCACTTAGGCTGACTACCAGAAGCTTTAGAAGATGAAGGATGCTTGGGAGGCATTGCAAAGGTTAAATTACGCGTGAAAAAAAATCA
>JAXCGZ010006728.1:0-28425 GCA_037179515.1 Halocaridina rubra
TGAAGCTTCAAACTGTGACCTCGAGTTCTAGAGCCAGCCATATCAAAATATCGATCCCTATCCACTCTATCATTACCATGAAGGAATTTAAAGACTGCCACCATACCCCCCCCTTAATCTTCTAGCTTCGAGTGATGGTAAGTCTAATTCCCTCAGCCTCTCATCATAACTGAGATTGCGTATTTCTGGCAACTGTTTTTTCCAGCTTAACTATGTGCTTGTTCAAGTGCGGATTCCAAAATCGGGCTGCATATTCAAGTTTTGGCCTCACATAGGTTACATAAATATTTCTGAACATTTCCTTGTCCATGTGCCTGAAAGCTATCCTTACATTTGCTAAGAAAGCATATGCTGCCCTTACTATGCCATTTATATGCATTTCTGGGGATAAATCTACCAGTATGTTTACTCCTAGATCTCTCTCATTCTTTGTCTCTTGAAGTTGTACTCCTGCCACTGAGTAGTCAAGCTTGGACCTTCTTGCACTTGTACCCATTCTCATTACCTTACATTTTGAAGTATTGAATTTCATTAGCCACTTTTCTGACCACTCATGCAGACTATTTAGATCTTCCTGAAGTTTTCTACCATTGTTCTCGTTTCTTACTTCACAATCTTTGCATCATCTGCAAACATATTCATGAATGAGTTTACAGACTCTGGTAGGTCATTTACATATACAAAGAACAAAAGTGACCCTAAAACTGAAACCTGTGGAACTTTACTAACTCTTCACCATTCAGACTCTGAGTGTCTTACTCTAACCCTCTGTTCCCTTCATTCTAAGTATGTTTTTATCCATTTCAAGACATTTCCACCTGTGTGTGTGTGTGTGTGTGTGTGTGTGTGTGTGTGTGTGTGTGTGTGTGTGTGTGTGTGTGTGTGTGACTACCTAATTGTGCTTACGGGAAAGAGCCCAGAGCTCGTATCTTCCCGTCTCCTGATCGGTTCCATTTTGTACTTAGTGATACTTATCATACCTATCCTTAAAATTATGGATTGAGATAGCATTAACTATCTCCTCGCTTAGCGAATTCCAATTATCAACTACTCTTACACTGAAAGAATACTTCCTTACATCCTGCAAAGAAATTTTCTTATGAAGCTTCAATCTGTGACCTCTAGTTCTAGAGCCAGCCAAATCAAAATATCGATCCCTATCCACTCTATCATTACCATGAAGGAATTTAAAGACTGCCACCATACCCCCCCCTTAATCTTCTAGCTTCGAGTGATGGTAAGTCTAATTCCCTCAGCCTCTCATCATAACTGAGATTGCGTATTTCTGGCAACTGTTTTTTCCAGCTTAACTATGTGCTTGTTCAAGTGCGGATTCCAAAATCGGGCTGCATATTCAAGTTTTGGCCTCACATAGGTTACATAAATATTTCTGAACATTTCCTTGTCCATGTGCCTGAAAGCTATCCTTACATTTGCTAAGAAAGCATATGCTGCCCTTACTATGCCATTTATATGCATTTCTGGGGATAAATCTACCAGTATGTTTACTCCTAGATCTCTCTCATTCTTTGTCTCTTGAAGTTGTACTCCTGCCACTGAGTAGTCAAGCTTGGACCTTCTTGCACTTGTACCCATTCTCATTACCTTACATTTTGAAGTATTGAATTTCATTAGCCACTTTTCTGACCACTCATGCAGACTATTTAGATCTTCCTGAAGTTTTCTACCATTGTTCTCGTTTCTTCACAATCTTTGCATCATCTGCAAACATATTCATGAATGAGTTTGCAGACTCTGGTAGGTCATTTACATATACAAAGAACAAAAGTGACCCTAAAACTGAAACCTGTGGAACTTTACTAACTCTTCACCATTCAGACTCTGAGTGTCTTACTCTAATCCTCTGTTCCCTTCATTCTAAGTATGTTTTTATCCATTTCAAGACATTTCCACCTGTGTGTGTGTGTGTGTGTGTGTGTGTGTGTGTGTGTGTGTGTGTGACTACCTAATTGTGCTTACGGGAAAGAGCCCAGAGCTCGTATCTTCCCGTCTCCTGATCGGTTCCATTTTGTACTTAGTGATACTTATCATACCTATCCTTAAAATTATGGATTGAGATAGCATTAACTATCTCCTCGCTTAGCGAATTCCAATTATCAACTACTCTTACACTGAAAGAATACTTCCTTACATCCTGCAAAGAAATTTTCTTATGAAGCTTCAATCTGTGACCTCTAGTTCTAGAGCCAGCCAAATCAAAATATCGATCCCTATCCACTCTATCATTACCATGAAGGAATTTAAAGACTGCCACCATACCCCCCCCTTAATCTTCTAGCTTCGAGTGATGGTAAGTCTAATTCCCTCAGCCTCTCATCATAACTGAGATTGCGTATTTCTGGCAACTGTTTTTTCCAGCTTAACTATGTGCTTGTTCAAGTGCGGATTCCAAAATCGGGCTGCATATTCAAGTTTTGGCCTCACATAGGTTACATAAATATTTCTGAACATTTCCTTGTCCATGTGCCTGAAAGCTATCCTTACATTTGCTAAGAAAGCATATGCTGCCCTTACTATGCCATTTATATGCATTTCTGGGGATAAATCTACCAGTATGTTTACTCCTAGATCTCTCTCATTCTTTGTCTCTTGAAGTTGTACTCCTGCCACTGAGTAGTCAAGCTTGGACCTTCTTGCACTTGTACCCATTCTCATTACCTTACATTTTGAAGTATTGAATTTCATTAGCCACTTTTCTGACCACTCATGCAGACTATTTAGATCTTCCTGAAGTTTTCTACCATTGTTCTCGTTTCTTCACAATCTTTGCATCATCTGCAAACATATTCATGAATGAGTTTGCAGACTCTGGTAGGTCATTTACATATACAAAGAACAAAAGTGACCCTAAAACTGAAACCTGTGGAACTTTACTAACTCTTCACCATTCAGACTCTGAGTGTCTTACTCTAATCCTCTGTTCCCTTCATTCTAAGTATGTTTTTATCCATTTCAAGACATTTCCACCTGTGTGTGTGTGTGTGTGTGTGTGTGTGTGTGTGTGTGTGTGTGTGTGTGTGTGTGTGTGTGACTACCTAATTGTGCTTACGGGAAAGAGCCCAGAGCTCGTATCTTCCCGTCTCCTGATCGGTTCCATTTTGTACTTAGTGATACTTATCATACCTATCCTTAAAATTATGGATTGAGATAGCATTAACTATCTCCTCGCTTAGCGAATTCCAATTATCAACTACTCTTACACTGGAAGAATACTTCCTTACATCCTGCAAAGAAATTTTCTTATGAAGCTTCAAACTGTGACTTCTAGTTCTAGAGCCAGCCAAATCAAAATATCGATCCCTATCCACTCTATCATTACCATGAAGGAATTTAAAGACTGCCACCATACCCCCCCTTAATCTTCTAGCTTCGAGTGATGGTAAGTCTAATTCCCTCAGCCTCTCATCATAACTGAGATTGCGTATTTCTGGCAACTGTTTTTTCCAGCTTAACTATGTGCTTGTTCAAGTGCGGATTCCAAAATCGGGCTGCATATTCAAGTTTTGGCCTCATATAGGTTACATAAATATTTCTGAACATTTCCTTGTCCTTGTGCCTGAAAGCTATCCTTACATTTGCTAAGAAAGCATATGCTGCCCTTACTATGCCATTTATATACATTTCTGGGGATAAATCTACCAGTATGTTTACTCCTAGATCTCTCTCATTCTTTGTCTCTTGAAGTTGTACTCCTGCCACTGAGTAGTCAAGCTTGGACCTTCTTGCACTTGTACCCATTCTCATTACCTTACATTTTGAAGTATTGAATTTCATTAGCCACTTTTCTGACCACTCATGCAGACTATTTAGATCTTCCTGAAGTTTTCTACCATTGTTCTCGTTTCTTACTTCACAATCTTTGCATCATCTGCAAACATATTCATGAATGAGTTTACAGACTCTGGTAGGTCATTTACATATACAAAGAACAAAAGTGACCCTAAAACTGAAACCTGTGGAACTTTACTAACTCTTCACCATTCAGACTCTGAGTGTCTTACTCTAACCCTCTGTTCCCTTCATTCTAAGTATGTTTTTATCCATTTCAAGACATTTCCACCTGTGTGTGTGTGTGTGTGTGTGTGTGTGTGTGTGTGTGTGTGTGTGTGTGTGTGTGTGTGTGTGTGTGTGACTACCTAATTGTGCTTACGGGAAAGAGCCCAGAGCTCGTATCTTCCCGTCTCCTGATCGGTTCCATTTTGTACTTAGTGATACTTATCATACCTATCCTTAAAATTATGGATTGAAATAGCATTAACTATCTCCTCGCATAGCGAATTCCAATTATCAACTACTCTTACACTGAAAAAGTACTTCCTTACATCCTGCAAAGAAATTTTCTTATGAAGCTTCAAACTGTGACCTCTAGTTCTAGAGCCAGCCATATCAAAATATTGATCCGTATCCACTCTATCATAACCATGAAGGAATTTAAAGACTGCCACCATACCCCCCCTTAATCTTCTAGCTTCGAGTGATGGTAAGTCTAATTCCCCCAGCCTCTCATCATAACTGAGATTGCGTATTTCTGGCAACTGTTTTTTCCAGCTTAACTATGTGCTTCTTTCAAGTGCGGATTCCAAAATCGGGCTGCATCAAGTTTTGGCCTCACATAGGTTACATAAATATTTCTGAACATTTCCTTATCCATGTGCCTGAAAGCTATCCTTACATTTGCTAAGAAAGCATATACTGCCCTTACTATGCCATTTATATGCATTTCTGGGGATAAATCTACCAGTATGTTTACTCCTAGATCTCTCTCATTCTTTGTCTCTTGAAGTTGTACTCCTGCCACTGAGTAGTCAAGCTTGGACCTTCTTGCACTTGTACCCATTCTCATTACCTTACATTTTGAAGTATTGAATTTCATTAGCCACTTTTCTGACCACTCATGCAGACTATTTAGATCTTCCTGAAGTTTTCTACCATTGTTCTCGTTTCTTACTTCACAATCTTTGCATCATCTGCAAACATATTCATGAATGAGTTTACAGACTCTGGTAGGTCATTTACATATACAAAGAACAAAAGTGACCCTAAAACTGAAACCTGTGGAACTTTACTAACTCTTCACCATTCAGACTCTGAGTGTCTTACTCTAACCCTCTGTTCCCTTCATTCTAAGTATGTTTTTATCCATTTCAAGACATTTCCACCTGTGTGTGTGTGTGTGTGTGTGTGTGTGTGTGTGTGTGTGTGTGTGTGTGTGTGTGTTTTTTTTTTTTTTTTTTTTTTTTTTTTTTTTTTTTTTTTTTAACCTAATTGTGCTTACGGGAAAGAGCCCAAAGCTCGTATCTTCCCGTCTCCTGATCGGTTCCATTTTGTACTTAGTGATACTTATCATACCTATCCTTAAAATTATGGATTGAGATAGCATTAACTATCTCCTCGCTTAGCGAATTCCAATTATCAACTACTCTTACACTGAAAAAGTACTTCCTTACATCCTTCAAAGAAATTTTCTTATGAAGCTTCAAACTGTGACCTCTAGTTCTAGAGCCAGCCATATCAAAATATCGATCCGTATCCACTCTATCATAACCATGAAGGAATTTAAAGACTGCCACCATAGCCCCCCCTTAATCTTCTAGCTTCGAGTGATGGTAAGTCTAATTTCCTCAGCCTCTCATCATAACTGAGATTGCGTATTTTTGGCAACTGTTTTTTCCAGCTTAACTATGTGCTTGTTCAAGTGCGGATTCCAAAATCGGGCTGCATATTCAAGTTTTGGCCTCACATAGGTTACATAAATATTTCTGAACATTTCCTTGTCCATGTGCCTGAAAGCTATCCTTACGTTTGCTAAGAAAGCATATGCTGCCCTTACTATGCCATTTATATGGATTTCTGGAGACAAATCTACCAGTATGTTTACTCCTAGATCTCTCTCATTCTTTGTCTCTTGAAGTTGTACTCCTGCCACTGAGTAGTCAAGCTTGGACCTTCTTGCACTTGTACCCATTCTCATTACCTTACATTTTGAAGTATTGAATTTCACTAGCCACTTTTCTGACCACTCATGCAGACTGTTTAGATCTTCCTGAAGTTTTCTACCATTGTTCTCGTTTCTTACTTCACAATCTTTGCATCATCTGCAAACATATTCATGAATGAGTTTACAGATTCTGGTAGGTCATTTACATATACAAAGAACAAAAGTGACCCTAAAACTGAAACCTGTGGAACTTTACTAACTCTTCACCATTCAGACTCTGAGTGTCTTACTCTATCCCTCTGTTCCCTTCATTCTAAGTATGTTTTTTATTCATTTCAAGACATTTCCACCTGTGTGTGTGTGTGTGTGTGTGTGTGTGTGTGTGACTACCAAATTGTGCTTACGGGAAAGAGCCCAGAGCTCGTATCTTCCCGTCTCCTGATCGGTTCCATTTTGTACTTAGTGATACTTATCATACCTATCCTTAAAATTATGGATTGAGATAGCATTAACTATCTCCTCGCTTAGCGAATTCCAATTATCAACTACTCTTACACTGAAAAAGTACTTCCTTACATCCTGCAAAGAAGTTTTCTTATGAAGCTTCAAACTATGACCTCTAGTTCTAGAACCAGCCATATCAAAATACTGATCCCTTTTGATTCCAAAAGGGGCTGCATATTCAAGTTTTGGCCTCACATAGGTTACATAAATATTTTTGAACATTTCCTTGTCCATGTGCCTGAAGGCTACCCTTACATTTGATAAGAAAGCATATGCTGCCCTTACTATGCCATTTATATGTATTTCTGGAGACAAATCTGCCAGTATGTTTACTACTAGATCTCTCTCATTTTCTGTCTCTTGAAGTTGTACTCCTGCCACCGAGTAATCAAGCTTGGGCCTTCTTGGACTTGTACCCATTCTCATTACCTTACGTATTGAAGTATTGAATTTCATTAGCCACTTTTCTGACCACTCATGCAGACTATTTAGATCTTCCTGAAGTTCTCTATCATTGTTCTCGTTTCTTACTTTCTTCACAATCTTTGCATCATCTGCAAACATATTCATGAATGAATTTACAGACTCTGGCAGGTCATTTACATATACAAGGAACAAAAGTGGCCCTAAAACTGAACCCTGTGGAACTCCATTACTAACTCTTCTCCATTCAGACTCTGAGTGTCTTACTCTAACCCTCTGTTCCCTTCCTTCTAAGTAAGTTTATCCATCCCAAGACATTTCCACCTACTTTAGCCATTGCTTGCAGCTTCCTAATAAGTCTCCCGTGTGGAACAGTGTCAAATGCTCTCTGGAAGTCTAGGAATATGCAATCTGTCCAGCCCTCTCTTTCCTGCAAGAATTGGTTTACCTCATCATAAAATTCTAATAAGTTTGTTACTGTTGATCTACCTTCTTTGAAGCCATGTTGCCTCACTGACAAATTGTTAAAGGATTCCAAGTGAAGAGAGATATGTTTCCTTAGTAGTTTCTCCATAACTTTGCAAACTATGCTGGTTAAGGAAACTGGTCAGTAGTTTAGAGCCGTATCCCTCCTCTTTTTGAAGATAGGTATCATGTTTGCTTGTTTCTAGCATCTTGAAATCTCCCCTGACTCCAGTGGCTTTTTAAATATGATACTTAGTGCCATTGATATTGAGTTTGCGCATCTTTTAAGTACATGAGGGGATATATCATCAGGACCCGTAGCTTTATGGCCATCTAACTTCATCAGCGCTTTGAATACCTCTGTGGCTGAAAGGTTGATGTTCTCAAATACCGGCCTGTGAGCTTCTATGCAATCTGAGGGGGTGGGGTATTTTCTACTGTAAATACTGACTGAAACTCCTCGTTCAATTCTTTGCAGATCTCTTCATCCATCTCAGTGATGCTTCCATCCGCTCTCTTTAGCTTTAAAACCTGTTCTTTTACCTTCAGTTTTCCTCTGATAAAGCTGTGGAAAAGCTTGGGATTTTCTTTAGCCTTCCTAATGATGTCCCTTTCATAGTCTCTCTCTGCATTTCTTCTTTTACTTAGGTAATCATTTCTTGCTCTTTTGTAGGTTTGCCAGGCATTTATGTTTTTTCTACTCCTATGCCTTTTCCAGCATTTGTCTCTCCACTCCGTCGATCTTTTACATTCATTATTAAACCATTTCTCTCTGGCATGAATTACACCTACTTTGGTGACAGGTATGCAGTAATCTGCTATCGTCCCATATTTCTCACAAAAGATATCGTACATTTATTGTACAAATTTGTTGTAACATAATGTACTCCAGTCAATAACTGCAAAAAAGCTCATTCATTTTGATGTAGTCTTCTGTCGGATAGTTCCTCCTCATGTCGTCAGCGCCTATGCTCTCAGGCTGAATATCTTCAATGATATACTCCATCAAGAACACACAGTGGTCACTCTTTCCAATTGGTGGTTCATACTCAATTTTTTCAATATCCAACACTGTATCTGTGAGTACTAGATCAAGTAGTGATGGCTCATCCCCACCCCTGGCCCTCGTTGGTTCCATTACATGTTGGTATAGGAAATTCCCCTGTACGCAATCTAGGAATCTTGCCCCGAATGAGTCCTCACCACTGTGTGGGTCAAGATTTATCCAATCTATCCCTTTATGATTAAAATCTCCCATAATCAAAATCCTACATTTTCTCTCCTGTGCCATTTTAAGAACTTAGTTTATGACTTCAATAGTACCTATATGACTTTCCTCATAAACTTCTAGCCTATGTTGGTTCCTTGGTGGGTTATATACAACAGTTATTATAATGCTCTCTGACCCAGTATTTATACGAGCAACAAGAAATTCCTTGAACTTACTTTCTATAGACAAGTTTATTTCTTCAACCTGAATCCTTTCACTTATGAACAGTGCTATCCCTCCACCAGTCCTCTCAGATCATTCAACCCTTAATATTCTGAAGCCCTTAGGAAAAACTGTGACACTGTTTATGTCCTCACTCAAGTTAAGCTCTGTAACTGCTACTATATATGCCTTACTGTTGTGAATCCTATCTTTTAATTCTACTTCCTTACCAGCTAATCCATCAGCATTTGTGTATTACAATCTTAATGAGGCTACATCTCCCTGATCTTCTGTCATTATCTTCTTTATCTCCCCTTTGTCTGGAAGAACTCTGAAATGAAAATATTTCTTCTCCATTTCTTTCCTCATTTAACCTTCTTGCCTTTTGCCACAAGTTTTTTATCTTTTCCATCTCTTCCTATGTTATGTATCATCTAATGAACACTTCTTTGAATTCTTGAAGGTCTTTTAGACTTTTTTCCCTCATCAATATTTCCCTACATGTTTCCCCTCTCCCAAAGGTTACTTTTGTTGGTCTCGGCTTTCCTTCCCTCGAATATATGCCTAGTTTGTGAATGTTTACAATATCCTCAGGACCACAAACTACTCCAAGCTTTTTTATCAGGTCTACAACCCTAGCTTTATTTTCTTCAAGTCTCTCCTGCCATGTTGACTCCTGGTAATCGCTTATGCCTGAGATTACCACTGTTTTCTCTTTATCAACTGGCTGTTTAATTAGTGGATTTGCCCTTTTCATCACAACGTCTTTCATTTTTTCAATTACTGTTCCTTTCTAGTCAACTGTGTATATTTTCCAGTGCCACCACTCTGTGTGTGTGTGTAATTACCTAATTGTAATCACCTAATTGTGTTTACGGGAAAGAGCCTAAAGCTCGTAACTTCCCGTCTCCTGATAAGTTCCATTTTGTACTTAGTGATACTTATCATACCTGTCCTTAAAACTATGGATTGAGATAGCATTAACTACCTCCTTTCTTAGTGAATTCCAATTATCAACTACTCTTACACTGAAAAAGTATTTCCTTACATCCTGCAAAGAAGTTTTCTTACTAAGCTTCAATTTAGGACCTCTAGTTCTAGAGTCTGCCATATCAAAATATCGATCCCTATCCACTATCATAACCATGAAGGAATTTAAAGACTGTCACCATATCCCCTCTCAATCTTCTAGCTTCGAGTGATGGTAAGTCTAATTCCCTCAGCCTCTCATCATAACTGAGATTACGTATTTCTGGCACCAGTTTCGTGGCATGTCTTTGAACTTTTTCAGGCTTAGCTATGTGCTTTTTCAAGTGCGGATTCTAAAAGGGGGCTGCATATTCGAGTTTTGGCCTCACATACGTTACATAAATATTTCTGAACATTTCCTTGTCCAGTGTGTGATTACCTAATTGTGATTACCTAATTGTGTTTACGGGAAAGAGCCCAAAGCTCGTATCTTCCCGTCTCGTCATCGCTTCCATTTTATACTTAGTCATACTTATCATACCTGTCCTTAAAACTATGGATTGAGATAGCATTAACTACCTCCTCGCTTAGCGAATTCCAATTGTCAACTACTCTTACACTGAAAAAGTATTTCCTTGCATCCTGCGAAGAAGTTTTCTTACGAAGCTTCAAACTATGACCTCTAGTTCTAGAGCCAGCCATATCAAAATATCGATCCCTATCCACTCTATCATAACCATGAAGGAATTTAAAGACTGTCACCATATCCCCCCTCACTCTTCTAGCTTCGAGTGATGGTAAGTCTAATTCCCTCAGCCTCTCATCATAACTGAGATTGCGTATTTCTGGCACCAGTTTCGTGGCATGTCTTTGAACTTTTTCAAGCTTAGCTATGTGCTTTTTCAAGTGCGGAATCCAAAAGGGGGCTGCATATTCGAGTTTTGGCCTCACATAGGTTACATAAATATTTCTGAACATTTCCTTGTCCATGTGCCTGAGGGCTACCCTTACATTTGATAAGAATGCATATGCTGCCCTTACTATGCCATTTATATGTATTTCTGGAGACAAATCTGCCAGTATGTTTACTCCTAGATCTCTCATTTTCTGTCTCTTGAAGTTGTACTCCAGCCACCGAGTAGTCAAGCTTGGGCCTTCTTGCACTTGTACCCATTCTCATTACCTTACATTTTGAAGTATTGAATTTCATTAGCCACTTTTCTGACCACTCATGCAGATTATTTAGATCCTCCTGAAGTTCTCTACCATTGTTCTCGTTTTTTACTTTCTTCACAATCTTTGCATCATCTGCAAACATATTCATGAATGAATTTACAGACTCTGGTAGGTCATTTACATATACAAGGAACAAAAGTGGTGTGTGTGTGTGTGTGTGTGTGTGTGTGTGTGTGTGTGTGTGTGTGTGTGTGTGTAGAGAGAGAGAGAGAGAGAGAGAGAGAGAGAGAGAGAGAGAGAGAGAGAGAGAGAGAGAGAGAGAGAGAGAGAGAGAGAGAGAGAGAGAGAGAGAGATAAAATCTCGTACCCAAACTCCTCGTGCATTTAGTGAGAGATAAGAGACTTTCCGTGGACGAAACTTTCAGGCGTTGTGAAAATATTTCTTTCTTCTTTTTCGATTATTTTTTCATTTTCAACTACTACTACTACTAATTATAATAATAATAATAATAATAATAATCAAAATAAAATATTGTGATAGTACGTAGTGTGTATGTGGGTAAATCTAAGTAGCAGTGTTACCATAGTTCCCGCTTAGCGAACCCATTATTAAGGATAAAATGTGTAAATATTTCATTATGCACCAAGTATGTGATGCAGATAACCTACTGATGATGTAACCTTGTGACGTCACTGATCCAAATTGGCTCTCTGGGTTTAGCTTATTGATTTCGTATCGATTATATAGTTTGGCGCTCCTCATGATGCTCTATTACATAATGGAGGGATTTATCGTAAATTTATGTACGAAATCTCTTATCTTGCATCCAGGTATGTAGTTAGGCAGTGCAGTAAAATTTTTGTGAGAATTAAGATTCAGAAAGTTAGTTGGTTGTTAGCTAGACGTGTGTGTGTGTGTGTGTGTGTTCGCGCGCTCGCATTTATGTATACCTGAGTTTTTTTTAATATGTTCATGTATAAAATGTGTAGTTTTTTTTTTTTTTTTTACTCCAGCCTTTGAGGGAGCAAGCCAGCATAGCCTACTGTCGATTCCAAGCCAGGGCTCAATGGAAATGATTGGTATGAGGGAGAGGACATTCGGCCTGAAAAATCTTAGCCATAACCGCAACTACTGTCTAAGCTACGAAGGCAGTTTAGGCGTTAAATCTCACTCTCTGAAGTGTTGTAATATACTCTCTCTCTCTCTCTCTCTCTCTCTCTCTCTCTCTCTCTCTCTCTCTCTCTCTCTCTCTCTCTCTCTCTCTCTCTCTCTCTCTCTCTCTCTCTCTCTCTCTCTCAGTGTCGTATGAATTTTGGACTTCCATTTGAACTCACACTTTGTAAGATGACTGGGTTATCTCACCGTTTGTCACCACTGACGTAATGTTAAATTACTATGTTATAATTATTAGTACCAGACGGGTACAAGGTAAGAATGGACAAGCAGTGATTCCTTTGCTTATATTTATTCTAGAGTACAACACAACTTCGACACCTCAATGCCCCCACCCTATGACTATCACAATCTATGATCTATTCGTGCCCCGGGCAAAGTTCTAACTAACTGTCTCTGCCCTGGGTGGTTCTTGAAATACCCCCAGGGGCAGGGCGTGGCTTGACATCCAATTCTGCCAATGAAATCAAGTGACATCTAGTCCTGCCAATCAACGCCAGGTTCGAAGTGGAATCCCGCCTACTTCCGGGGAGGAGCTATTGGGCATCTCTCCAGGGCATGTACTTACGTACGGGCCACAGGTTTATGTTTCTTGTGGTTTAGGAAATGGCTAACTTCCTGGCCTTTCCTGCCCTTCTCCAGGTTCCGGTCATATATCTCCTTGACACTTTCTACAAACATTGTAATAAAATATCTGTGCCCTCGACCAACCGTTACCCCTCAAGATTTGTTACAAGTTTCAGATTCTGGCTTCAGCATGACGGACTGGCTTCAGCACGACGGAAGTCATGCGACATCCCTCCCAACCAAAACTGAAATATCTCTTATTTCAGTCGAAGCATGGGCTAATTTTCCGGGAGCTCTTGGACATATCCTAGCTAACATTAGTTTACAATAGAAATGGGGCCGAATTATTTAAGCTATCATCTAAGAAATCCTATTTCTATGAACCCTAAACAAATTATACAAACATAATATATATATAGTATAATTTCAGTGTGTAACTAAAATTAAGATCAAAAGTCAGTTTAAATCAAAACATTAATTCATCTACTTCTCTCGTTTCTTTAAAAGACAAAATTGAGTTAATTACAGTAGAATTATGACTCATTTAGAACATTAGCAAACAATTAAGTAGAGTATTAGCATGTATAAACATGTAAAATGCAATAGACCATAACATCAACAGTAATTTCTATAAGAGACCTTATCTTAATAAATTCTATTCCTATCATTATTAGGGGCATTGATTTGTCTTAAAATTAAGCCTTAAAAACTACTCCTGAAACAAAACATGTTTTACTGTGTGTAAAGTCAAAACACTTACTGTCTCGATATGCAATTACTATTCAGAGACCACTTAATATAAAAACTTAATGAACCTAAAGATTAAATCATAATTCAAATAATAATAATGCTAAAACAAAACACTAATATTATTTAAGCAGAAAACAACTTATTAATCTTAGTTCAAATCATACAGTTTATCAATGGCACTTATTCAGCACTATATCTAAGGGAGACTCTGAGTTTTCGCTTAAAATTATCTTAAAGCTAGTAAAACAAAAAAAATAAACATAAAAATAAAAATATTTTGTCTTTTTAGCACAAAAGACGGTGGGGACATTTTCTTTCCCATTTTTTTCAGTTCTAATACGGGGGTAACTTTAATTAACTAATAAGGGATTCTTAAATACCCTTCTTTCTCTCTTCACTAAAGTTTGGACATGTATAGGGATTATTTTTCTTTCTCGTTTACGTGGCTTCTAAAGGTATTATTAAAATATTTTAAAATATTTCTGTGTTTCTTTTCCTCTCTTTTCACTACAGTTATGACATGTATGGGGATCTCCTTGTTTCTGGGATTTCATCAAGATTACATGGTTTTTTAAAGTAGTTTAAAACTTTTATTTTTTAGGACTGTTCTCCCTGTCTTAGGACGACTTTTAATTTCTCTGTCCAGGACGACTTTTAATTTCTCTGTCCCTTGCTCATGAATTCTTGCTAGGTGCGATTCCACGGTTTCCCTCGGGGATTCTATTTTTTTCACTCCCTCGCTGTCCTTGCTGCAGGCCCAGGTTTGTTGCCCTATCTCCGTTACTCGGATAGGCAAAACAAAAAGGACAAGGACTGGGCCCATCCGCTAATCCTTCCAGCCCGGCTTCCTCGTCCCGCCCTCGGCCGATCTTGACTAAGACCACCACGCAGGAGACCTGCAACGTCACAGCGATTCTCTTCCGTACGGCCATCCACACGTACCTTCGAAGCAGATCTCGGGATGAAAATTTGAACCTCTGTCACTACTACAGTTGTAAGAAAGGTTCCCTATGACTTCAGGGTACCAACAATGGCCATACGTTGGTAATCGAGGCTATACTTTGCCTCCCCTGCAACTGCAAGTGATTGCAATCTCTATTCAATGGGCACTAGGGACTTGTCTGAACGGACAAAATCTAAAGACTTTTAGAACTTGCAGGTCGGGGCTGCCTAGGAATAGGGTGGTAATGGAAGGTATGTGTCTACACAACTAGATTATCATTCCAAGATACTTAGGACTTAGCAACTGCTACATAGCATTACTCTACTATAAATGTCAAAAAGAACAATCATTAAATGCTGAGAAAAGCCACTAAAGAAACATTCTTATTAGCGGTGGCTACAGTAACATCAAGTATGAATTCAGATAAAAGATACAAATCATCAAGTTACTGCTGATTTCCTTTCAATAATAATAATTAGCAACAGGCCATTGAGAGATAGCAACGATATCAGTCAACATAATAACATTACTAATAATCATGATCTAAAAATAAGAATAATAAACAATAAAAATAAATATACTAAATCAGAAATATCAATATATATACAATGGAGACTGGCATTCAGAAGTAAGAACAGAGTTCTATACTTATACTTCATAGCAATGCTCATTCTAACACAGTCTCTTTTAATATTTAAATTCCTGCTGTCATAATCAATGTATATATATATATATATAGCATAAGTGGCAACTCGCTGGCTCCACAATTTGCCAATGGGAGTTCTATCTATTCTCTAAACAGTTGCGACATGTGGCACAAACACTTATGCAAATGGCGGTACTACCGATGTCTTATCAGTATTTATGCAATAACAGCATGCAACAATCTATTGACTGCAATAAAATGTAGGCACAATTATCGCCTAGCTTCGCTGGAAAAAAACACAAAAAAATAAAAGACAGCAACGTTCTTTTAGCATTGAACGGAGCCTCTGTGAGGCTCAGAGTCGAGTGAAAGGTAGGAGAGAGAGAGAGAGAGAGAGAGAGGAGAGAGAGGACTGGGCGACCGTGAAATACGTTGCGGTTTCCACTCACAAGTCAGCTGAGACTTGCCTTCGTCCTTCAACTTGTAGTGAAAAAAAATAAAAAAATCGTCGCAGAGTATTTCTAAAAATAACATAATAAACAAATGAAAGTGAACAAACGTTAGCAATGACTATCGATAGAGTCTTACGTTTATTGTCAGCTCTCACTCTTTCTTTATGACCAAGCCGAAATAATTTTGATAAAACATTATCATGGCTAAAACTCGCAAAGTTTTATTTTATCAATCTAACATATCTCTTCAGACAAATAATGTATATACTGCAGCTAGCAAAGAAAATAAAGAATCATTCATAGATTCACGTCCTTTATCACGTAACATCTATCTTGGAATCTCTCGGAAATCGAATAATAATCTCAATGGCGGAGTAGGGGACAAAACAAAAATAAAACAAACTTGGCATTTCAACCATATCTGGGCAGGTGGAGAATTACTTTCTCAAACATATCCCTCACTAGATATTGCAACAGCGCATCACCTCCCATAAATACACTCTGATATGGCATGCAGAAGGACCTGGCGGAGCAGGGGAACGATCCTCGCAGAGACTCCCCAATCGTGCTTCCTAACGGTGCTTTCCGCGATTTCACCCCCTAGAGCAACCCCCCCCCCATTATACCCCTATTACACTCATTATACTCATTCGCTCACATGCGCTCACATTCAAACTTGCATTCCCTTTCTCTCTGTCTATGGAAAATTTCCCATCCCTTACCCCGATAAAGGAGAGTAAAGGTGAAATCTCGGTTGGGCTGCACGGTCACAGACTGCCTCACCAGTCCTAGGTCCCATTCTAACGAACAAACAAACATTCTACTCCCTTGAAGCTACATTAGGGTGACACTGAAAAACCTTCCCTATTCTAGGACAGCACAAATTACTCTAATTTACTCTTACTTTCGCCTGCATAGCGCGAAATAAAAAAACTCATCTCTAAACAATATCACAAAATTTCTTATTCTTCAAAAATAAAATGCCACACACGTATCATAACGTTAATCCCTTCATCATAACAACATTAAAAAAGAATCTGTCATTTATGTCTTTCTTTCGCTAAAACATTACTCCCCCGGAGAAAAAAACAAACAAAAAAAGAAAGAACCTTGAAAACAGGCGCAATCTTAACACTCGATTTCTTACGCTTTAAGAAATTAATATAACAATGATTTCACGTACATTAAATATCAAGGATCAGTACAATTACTACAGATTTATAATAACGAGGTTGGGAGATCGAATGGTCACTTCCACATTCCTTTCTCGAAAATCACACGTGTTCTAAGTAAAACCTTAAAAGCAGATTCAAGTATATTACTCACTATAATTCTTACACTTAAGAAATTAATATACTGTAACAGTGATTTCACGTGCATTAAATTTTTCAATTAAAAATCGATACATTCGCGTTCTTAAAATTCAATCTAGGCATTAATACAAATAAATGGAACACACTTCCAACGCAAATTCTTTATATTACTCAAATTATAACAAAAATGGAGTTTATTACTGCTTATAGCTATTAGTACAAATTATCCATGTTAGTAATGGGTACAGAAATTCTACTTTTATCAACTTATTAAGCGCCACACCCCTTATAGGCGGGTTGGCTGAGTCAAAGCATAACTACAAGATAAAATGGCGGCGTCCACCGACCTCAATTTCTTTTACTAATTGTCCCATTACTCACTGGATACAGATCACAAGTACTTAGCTATTTTAAGGAGGTGGTCCTGAAGAACTTCATGGCAGAAGGCAAGGAAGGAGGGGGTTCTCCTTCTTCTCTTCGAGTAAAATCGACGAATCGCCGTCTTCTTGGTCGGATCCGGCAACTTATACTTCTTGTAATGGGCATTTTCACTCAATGCTCCGGTCACACTTCGGCTTACTAAGAAATATCTTAGGAATAGTTCCTTCAAAGTTTTATAATATTCTCTATTTGACCACTCGTCACTTCTCATCCGCAGACCCAAGTATTTCAGGAAGTCGGTCGCGGGAATTATGGACGGACATTCACGGTCTTTTACATTTGCGCCGTCGAGGTATAAAAGTGAATTTTTGACTCGAGGCGTCTTTACAACCAGGGCACGGGGTGGGGGCATGGCCTGCTGCGTTCCCTGTGTCACCACGGGGTTCGGAGCGGCCGGCTGTTCGTCGATGCTTGAGGCGTCGGTTTCACTGTCGGGGGTGTCGACGTCGACCGGGTTCCTTCTCGACGGAGCGGCGTCGGCGCGTGCTTGTAGGCGCCGCACTTGCTCCTCCAGTTCGAGAATTCTCCGGTGTTTGGCCTCGTCACTCATTTCTTGAATTGGGAGATGTTGGATTTCTGCTTTTGCCATTCTTATTTTCTTTTCTTTGCACTGGTTTCTTCTGATATGAGAGTCTCTTTGTATGTTTTCCAGGCGTGATGATCCGTACTGCGCTGCCACCAAGTTGTCGTATGAATTTTGGACTTCCATTTGAACTCACACTTTGTAAGATGACTGGGTTATCTCACCGTTTGTCACCACTGACGTAATGTTAAATTACTATGTTATAATTATTAGTACCAGACGGGTACAAGGTAAGAATGGACAAGCAGTGATTCCTTTGCTTATATTTATTCTAGAGTACAACACAACTTCGACACCTCAATGCCCCCACCCTATGACTATCACAATCTATGATCTATTCGTGCCCCGGGCAAAGTTCTAACTAACTGTCTCTGCCCTGGGTGGTTCTTGAAATACCCCCAGGGGCAGGGCGTGGCTTGACATCCAATTCTGCCAATGAAATCAAGTGACATCTAGTCCTGCCAATCAACGCCAGGTTCGAAGTGGAATCCCGCCTACTTCCGGGGAGGAGCTATTGGGCATCTCTCCAGGGCATGTACTTACGTACGGGCCACAGGTTTATGTTTCTTGTGGTTTAGGAAATGGCTAACTTCCTGGCCTTTCCTGCCCTTCTCCAGGTTCCGGTCATATATCTCCTTGACACTTTCTACAAACATTGTAATAAAATATCTGTGCCCTCGACCAACCGTTACCCCTCAAGATTTGTTACAAGTTTCAGATTCTGGCTTCAGCATGACGGACTGGCTTCAGCACGACGGAAGTCATGCGACATCAGTTTATTGCGACATTGTTTATATATTTATTTTGTATATTTAATTATTTATGTATTTATTTCGTTATTCTTCTTTATATTGATTAATAGCCTCGTTCTTATTTATAAATATATGTACCGTCCTAGCCCTGCTTAGATAAGGAAGTCTGTGACGTAAAACCGGGTCATTATATAAATATTTACTTTTTTCTCTCATTTTTATCTTATTTGTTTATTAATATATTCCTATCTATTGTTTGTTGTTTGTTCACACACACTCACACAAATAAATAAATATATATATATATATATATATATATATATATATATATATATATATATATATATATATATATATATATATATATATATATATATATATATATATATATATATATATATATATATATATATATATATATATATATATATATATATATATATATATATATATATTTATATATACATACATATACCTTGGCTGTTTCCCCCTTTAATTGAGGGGTAGCCGACATCAAGAAAGGAAAGCAAATAGGGGGATTACTTTGCTCTATGGGCAATGACGAGGGAGCTAGCGACCGTTCAGATGGCCTGCTGGAGTGCCACAGCCCATCCTCCCGGCTCTTCCACAACCTGTGTCGCTTCACAACTGCCAGCTCCTCCTACTGCCCCTACCACAGGGCTATCTCTGTAAGATGCAGCCCCGTGGTAACAGCAGATGCCCATCAGAGCCGCGTCACAATCGCTCGCCACTCATTCCTATTCCTAGCACGCTCGCTTGCTTCCCTCACATCCATCCTCCTATCATTCAGGGCTCTCCTTACTCCATCCATCCATCCAAACCTAGGCCTCCCTCTAGCATTTCTCCCATCAACTCTCGCATTCATCACCTTTTTCAGCAGCCTTTCATCATCCATCCTTTCCACATGGCCAGACCATCTCAGAACATTCATATCTACTCTGGCTGCAATTTCTCTTCTCACACCTGTTCTTGCTCTCACCACTTCATTCCTAACCCTATCCAATCGAGATACACCAATCATACTCCTCAGGCATTTCATCTCAAACACATTTAGTTTCCGTCTCTCACTTACTTTCATACCCCATAACTCTGATCCATACATCATAGTTGGCACAACCACTTTCTCATACAAAACTTTCTTAACATTCATTTCCAACCCTCTATTCTTCATCACTCCTTTCAATGCACCCAACACTTTACATCCTTCATTCACTCTGTGACACACATCTGCTTCCACTCCACCATTTGCAGCTATAACCGAGCCTAAATACTTAAACTGATTAACCTCCTCAAGTGTCTCTCCATTCAACATAACATTCAATCCAGTGCCATCCTCATTTCTTGTACACCTCATAACCTTACTCTTTCCCACATTCACTTGCAGCTTCCTTCTCTCACACACCATTCCAAATTCTGACACTAACTGACACAGCTTTTCCTCTGAATCTGCCACCACCACAGTATCATCTGCAAACAGCAACTGATTCAGCTCCCACTCGTTATCATTCCCATCTACCATTCTCAAACCTCAACCACGCACTCGCTCATTCACCTCTCTTACAACTCCATCAATATACAAATTGAACAGCCATGGTGACATCACACATCCCTGTCTCAGTCCCACACTCACTGGAAACCACTCACTCACTTCATTCCCTACCCTAACACAAGCTCTACTACCCTCATACAAACTCTTCACTGCATGCAACAATTTACCATTGATTCCATATAATCTCAAAACATTCCACATAGCCTCTCTATCAACTCTATCATATGCTTTCTCCAGATCCAAAAATGCAAAATACCCTTTGCTAAATATTTTTCACATAACTGCCTAACTATAAAAATCTGATCTATACAACCTCTACCTCTCCTAAAACCACTCTGCACTTCCGCGATCACATATTCTGTCTTATCCCTAATCCTATTAACCAGTATCCTACCATACACTTTTCCTACCACACTTAACAAACTTATACCCCTAAAATTACTGAATTCATACATATCTCCCTTACCTTTGTATAGGGGCACTATACAGGCAATCACCCAATCCACTGGCACCAATGACAACATAAAGCATATATTAAACACTCTCACTAACCATTCAAATGCAGTCACACCCCCTTCTTTCAACATCTCTGCTCTCACACTATCCATTCCAGGTGCTTTACCTGCTTTCGCTTTATACAATGCCCTCTTCACCTCCTCTCGTAATCTCTCTCTCATTTTCATCTCCCATTACTGGCCCTTGAACCCCTCCCACTGCCACTATAGCTGCCTCTCTATCTTCCTCAACATTCAGCAAGCACTCAAAATATTCTGCCCATCTTTTCCTTGCATCGTTCCCTCTTAACATCTGTCCATTCACATCTTTCCCTGTCTCTTCCATCCTCGATCCACCCTTCCTTGCTCTCTTCACTTCTTTCCAAAACTTCTTTTTATTCTCCTCATATGACCTACTAAAATCCTGTCCCCACCTATCATTTGCCAACCTCTTCTCTTCCTCTACCTTCCGCTTGGTTTCCACATTTTTCTCCCTATATCTTTCATACTTCTCCCTACTTTTACACTGCAGCCATTCCTCAAAAGCCCTCTTTTTCTCTTCCACCTTCATTTTCACCCCTTCATTCCACCACTCGCTGCCCCTCCTCATGCCACCTCCAACAAACCTCTTTCCACACACATCACTTGCATGTCCCACAAAACATTCTTTCATCAACCCCCATTCCTCCCCTAACTCCCCAACTTCTCTTTCTTTCACCCTGTCATATGCCACTCTCAACCTGTCCTGATATTCCTGTCTCTTCTCTGGCTTTTTCAACTCTTCCACCTTCACTATTTCCTTTCTACATCCCCCCACACTATTTCCCCACTCTTTTGCTACTACCACTTTTGCTTCAACCAAAAAATGATCAGACATCCCAGCAGCCACACCCCTGAATGCATGTACATCTTTCACTCTACCAATCATGCTCTTTGCTACCAACACATAATCCATCAATGCTCTTTCTTTCACTCTTCCATTTGCCACTCTCATCCATGTATACTTATTTATTAACTTCTTCTTAAATAAACTATTACCTATCACCAACTCTTGCTCCACACACATATCTAACAGTCTCTCGCCACTCTCATTCCCACCTGGTACCCCATACTTTCCTACAACACCTTCTATCTCTCCATCACCCACTCTGGCATTCAAGTCACCCAACACAACTACATAGTTCCTTCTACTCAGACCATCCACACATCTAGTTAACTCATTCCAGAATTCATCCCGCTCTTCCTCACTTCTCTCGCATCCTGGCCCATACGCACTAACAAAAGCCCAACATTCCCTTCCTATCCTAGCCCTCACCCACATCAGCCTAGATGACACTTCTTTCCATTCCACTACCTGATTTACCATCCATTCACTCGGCAATAATGCCACACCTTCTCTCGCTCTCCCCCTTTCAACCCCAGACACCCTACCCGTCACATCACCAAATACCACTTCTCCTTTTCCTTTCATCTTCGTCTCACACAATGCCAATACATCCATCCTCCTCTTACCAAACATATATCCAATCTCACATCTTTTGCTCTATCGTACTACAACCACGCACATTTAGACACCCCAAAACTAGAGTTTGGGGAGAAGTTATTCTCCCCTCTACTCCCCTTCTTCTTTGACGTCTCGCAAGAGATTGATACAAGGGGGGGGATTGCTAGTCCCCCCGCCCCATCCACTTTTAGTCGCCTTTTACGACACGCAGGGAATATGGTGAGGCTATTCTTTGATATTGTGCCCGCCCCACAGGGCACTATATATATATTAACATAACATAACTTATTAATTCCAATACACACACACACACACACACACACACACACACACACACACACACACACACACACACACACACACACACACACACACACACACACACACACAGTGGTGAGGACTCATTCGGGGCAAGATTCCTAGATTGCGTACAAGGGAATTTCCTACACTAACATGTAATGGAACCAACAAGGGCCAGGGGTGGGGATGAGCCATCACTACTTGATCTAGTGTTCACAGATAATGTGTTGGATATTGAAAAAATTGAGTATGAAGCACCAATTGGAAAGAGTGACCACTGTGTGTTGTTGATGGAGTATATCATTGAAGATATTCTTCCTGAGAGTAGAGGCACTGAGGACATGAGGAGGAACTATCCGAAAGGAGATTACATCAAAATGAATGAGCTTTTTGCAGTATTGACTGGAGAACCTTATTTTACAACAAATCTGTACAAGATATGTATGACATCTTTTGTGACAAATATGGGAAGATAGCAGATTGTTGCATACCTGTCACCAAAGTAGGTGTAATTCATGCCAGAGAGAAATGGTTCGATAATGGGTGTAAAAGAGCTAAGGAGTGGAGAGACAAATGCTGGAAAAGGTATAGGAGGAGAAAAAACATAAATGCTTGGCAAACCTACAAAAGAGCAAGAAATGACTACCTAAGTAAAAGGAGAGAGGCAGAGAGAGACTATGAGAGGGACATCACCAGGAAGGCTAAAGAAAATCCCAAGCTTTTCCACAGCTTTATCAGAGGAAAACTGAAGGTAAAAGAACAGGTTTTAAGGCTAAAGAGAGCGGATGGAAGCATCACTGAGACGGATGAAGAGATCTGCAAAGAATTGAACAAGGAGTTTCAGTCAGTATTTACAGTAGAAAATACCCCACCCCCTCAGATTGCAGTGATAGAAGCTCAAGGGCCGGTATTAGAGAACATCAACCTTACAGCCACAGAGGTATGCAAAGCGCTGATGGATTTAGATGTTCATAAAGCTACAGGTCCCGATGACATATCCCCTCATGTGCTTAAAAAATGCGCAAACACAATATCAGTGGCACTAAGTATCATATTTAAGGAGTCACTGGAGTCGGGGGAGATTCCAAGATGCTGGAAACAAGCAAATGTGATACCTATCTTCAAAAAGGGAAGGAGGGATACGGCTTTGAACTATAGACCAGTTTCCTTGACCAGTATAGTTTGCAAAGTTATGGAGAAACTACTAAGGAAACATATCTCTCTTCACTTGGAATCCTTCAACTTTTTGTCAGTGAGGCAACATGGCTTCAGAGAAGGTAGATCAACAGTTACAAACTTATTAGAATTTTATGATGAGGTAAGCCAAATCTTACAGGAAAGAGAGGGCTGGGCAGATTGCATATTCCTAGACTTGCAGAAAGCGTTTGACACTGTTCCACATGGGAGACTTATTAGGAAGCTGCAATCAATGGCTAGAATAGGTGGAAATGTTTTGGAATGGATAAAAACTTACTTAGAAGGAAGGGAACAGAGGGTTAGAGTAAGACACTCAGTGTCTGAATGGAGAAGAGTTAGTAGTGGAGTTCCACAGGGTTCAGTTTTAGGGCCACTTTTGTTCCTTGTATATGTAAATGACCTACCAGTGTGTGTAAATTCATTCATGAATATGTTTGCAGATGATGCAAAGATTGTGAAGAAAGTAAAAAACGAGAACAATGGTAGAGAACTTCAGGAGGATCTAAATAATCTGCATGAGTGGTCAGAAAAGTGGCTAATGAAATTCAATACTTCAAAATGTAAGGTAATGAGAATGGGTACAAGTGCAAGAAGGCCCAAGCTTGACTACTCGGTGGCTGGAGTACAACTTCAAGAGACAGAAAATGAGAGAGATCTAGGAGTAAACATACTGGCAGATTTGTCTCCAGAAATACATATAAATGGCATAGTAAGGGCAGCATATGCATTCTTATCAAATGTAAGGGTAGCCTTCAGGCACATGGACAAGGAAATGTTCAGAAATATTTATGTAACCTATGTGAGACCAAAACTCGAATATGCAGCCCCCTTTTGGAATCCGCACTTGAAAAAGCACATAGCTAAGCTTGAAAAAGTTCAAAGACATGCCACGAAACTGGTGCCAGAAATACGCAATCTCAGGTACGATGAGAGGCTGAGGGAATTATACTTACCATCACTCGAAGCTAGAAGAGTGAGGGGGGATATGGTGACAGTCTTTAAATTCCTTCATGGTTATGATAGAGTGGATAGGGATCGATATTTTGATATGGCTGGCTCTAGAACTAGAGGTCATAGTTTGAAGCTTCGTAAGAAAACTTCTTTGCAGGATGTAAGGAAATACTTTTTCAGGGTAAGAGTAGTTGATAATTGGAATTGGCTAAGCTCGGAGGTAGTTAATGCTATCTCAATCCATAGTTTTAAGGACAGGTATGATAAGTATGACTAAGTATAAAATGGAAGCGATGAGGAGACGGGAAGATACGAGCTTTGGGCTCTTTCCCGTAAACACAATTAGGTAATCACACACACACACACACACACACACACACACACACACATATATATATATATATATATATATATATATATATATATATATGTATGGATATGTATATTTACAGTAACATAATATATTAGTTCCAGTATCCACATATATATATATATATATATATATATATATATATATATATATATATATATATATATATATATATATATATATATATATATATATATATATATATATATATATATATATATAATACACACATACACACACTTATGAACCATTTTCCCCTTATAAGGGGAGTGGCTTAGTCAAGACAAAAACCTCTTGACTCTTTGGGAGAAGAAAATACAGAAGAGGGGATTCCTAGTTTACTCGCTCCGCCCCATTTCGTCGACTCTTACGACACGCAGAGGAACACGGAGGAAGTATTCTAGCCTCCTTTCTCCATATATATATATATATATATATATATATATATATATATATATATATATATATATATATATATATATATATATATATATATGTTTCTGACATTTGCACAAGAAATTTAATTTTGCTTTTCTAGATGCTTCTTTGTGTATAAAGATGATTGCATTTTTATATGAATTTACAGATCCATAACTTGCGATTTGTATTTTCTTATTTTTTTGTCATTTTTTTTTTTATGTATTTTTCTCTTCTCCCAATATTCATGTACATTTGGGAATTTGGTTACAACTCTTTAAGCCCTTTTTGATATATATATATTTTTTTTATAGCCAACTCTCAGTTCAGAATTGAAGTTTTGATTTTGCAAAGAGAGATTTTTTTTTTTTTAATGAGGAAATGACCTGTGACCTGAGGCGGTCAGACGGTAGACTTTACATCTCTCATCGATTTGTGGAGTTTATACAAATCATTGTTATTAAAAAATCAGTAATCACCGTGGCAAAGCGGTAGCGTCCGCGACTCTGAGGCGGCAGGTCGAAGGTTCGCGCCTCGCCACCGTGTGAGGTTACCAAGGGCATGCACTCACGGTAACGATTACATCTGCCAAAAGAAGTCCTTCGCATGAAGGCAACCGTCCTAGCCCTTGGTAGAAAAAGGGAGTCCGTGACGTAAAACCGGCTTTATTGCTATAAAAAATCGAATCATGCATAGGCTTATTTAATTTATCTAATATGCATAGAGTATTTAATGTACAATTTCAAATTATATCTAGCCGAGAGATATGTTGGGGTTGATGTGTCAGAGCTATGGAGAGGGGAAGACCCATGCGAGACCCCCCAAAAATACCTTCGTAGCGGTATCGAATTATAATCTCAAAGAGGCTAGTGAGATGCTGCGACCCCATACGTACAACAGAAAAGATACCCATAACAAAGATGGCTGGGCGCCATCATATCCTGGTCGTTCTCTCTCTCTCTCTCTCTCTCTCTCTCTCTCTCTCTCTCTCTCTCTCTCTCTCTCTCTCTCTCTCTCTCTCTCTCTCTCTCTCTCTCCAGTTTCTTAATTAGCAACATTTCTCTTGTTCATTAAGAGCCTGTATTTTCACTGATCTCACGGAGACGACTGGGTGGTTTTGGCTATAAGTTTTAGGTCCGAATGCCCTTACTGACACCAACCTTCTACATTGGTCACGGCTTCTCAAGGCGCCGGATGTGCACCCCCCCCCCCAGTAAGAAGTAACCCAAAGAATGTTTAGTTTTGAAGGATATTCTACATCTCTGCCTGAGTGTCGAGTAACGCTGTTGCCGTGGGACGTTTAAATCCCTCTATTCCTACCTATGTATATCATTTAATAATTATTTTTACTCGACAGTTTTAGCCCAAGTCTCTTACGGGTCTTGCTCTCTCTATCTCCTATCATGTACTTAATCGAGCACATTCCTGTCGAAATAAGTACACCATAGCCGAGTAAATGTATACTCTTGAATAGGATTAGAGGACTTGATCCCTTATGACATTCATCAGTCGATTTACTTAGGAAAAGACATTTAGGGACGGAGGAACCACAAACCTCTTTTTCCTCCATCCACCTCCTTCGATGGGCAAGGAATACGAAGGTGAATTTCCTTATCCTTCATACACTATATATATATATATATATATATATATATATATATATATATATATATATATATATATATATATATATATATATATATATATATATATATATATATATGCAAAATAGACTGTTATATCACATTACAATTTGAAGGGAAAAAAATACAGAGAAGCGAAGATGTACTATATATTACGAATGAACTGCAGTCCTCTTCATTTTGTTCCGGAAGAGGACTGGAGTCCAGCCGTAATATATAACACATCTTCGCTTCTCTTTGTGTTTTATTTATGGGCCTTTTTTTTTGCTTTATATATATATCATATTATCCCTTCACATCTGACAAGTCATTACACTCTCCATTTGTTTCTCTTTATTTTACGTATTCTTCGTGCCCAGACCTGATGAGGGCTGTTTTATTTTATTATTTTTTGGCCAGTTCTGGTGTCACAATCATAAAATATATATATATATATATATATATATATATATATATATATATATATATATATATATATATATATATATATATATATATATATATATATATATATACACACACACCGCGCGTGCGTGTGCGCGTTTTATTCACGGGTAATGAAAATCTGCAATTATGACCTTTTTTTTCTTCTTAATCTTACCTTTGAAAACCTTCCACTGAGTCGAATTCCTCCCCCCTTGATATGTTGAAGAAATAGAGTTTATATTAGTGTTTGAATGACATAATCCACTACTTGAGTGGTGAAATCCCAATTACTTAAACCAAGTAATTTTTTTTTTTTGGAAATCTATTAATCAGTGTATTATTATTATTATTATTATTATTATTATTATTATTATTATTATTATTATAGTAATTCGAAAATTTCCTGAGAGAGAGAGAGAGAGAGAGAGAGAGAGAGAGAGAGAGAGAGAGAGAGAGAGAGAGAGAGAGAGAGAGAGAGAGAGAGAGAGTCTAGCAGTAGTAGCATCAGGCGTTTAATCCCCAACCTATGCTAGAGAAAGAGCAAGTAATTATAAGTAGCCAATAACTCAATTTATGCATTAATCTTATGCTATGGTTAGTAGGTTTGCTATGGCACCGGCCACCCGTTGAAATACTACGACTGAAGGTATTTGGACTTACTAGGACTGGCTTTAGACTGCTCCAGGTTAAGTCTTCCTTCAGGCATGATGCTTCCCTTTTACCTACATCCACACTGAATATTATGGCGTATTCGTTTAACATCTCCTACTATCCCATTACATATAACAAGTCACAACACTCCTCAACATTGTTCTTTTTTATTGTTTTGCTCTTTTTCCTCACTGTTACTATAATTATGGAAGGTCCACTGCTTATGGCCCCCAGAACCCGGCATAGAGGGGTGCTAAGAACTGCTTATGGCCCCTAGTACGCGGCATAGAGGGGTGCTAAGAATCTCTGTGGTTCTTATTGACTCCACTATTGGCGTGAGGGTAGACACGCTT
>JAXCGZ010006729.1:5000-15000 GCA_037179515.1 Halocaridina rubra
TTTGCTTACCTATTTCGCAGAGAGTGCCTTGGTAGAAAAAGAGGAAAACAAAAACAAAACAAACTTTTTATTCGAGACAAATCCTTTGGCAGCTTTCAGTTGTGACCAACAGACATTACTAGATGGATAACACACGTTAAAATTTTTTACGCCCAATTTGGAAAAATTTCCTAAAATTTACTAAATTAGGTTAAGATAGGTTTGGTTCGGGAGTTGGGCAAATGCAACCTCAGTTAATGGGTTTGTAGGTTTAGATAAATTAGTAAAAGCTTGCTGATTATATTTAACTCGTTGGTTCGGGAAGTATAATTGTATCCAAAATAGTGTTTAATGAGATTAATGAGAGTAATGAATATTGTTGATATAGCATATTTAAGAGGATCAACTATAACAGAATATATTGAGACAATAAAAAAAGAGAGCTATAAACAACATAACATTTATACAATATAGTGGAGAATTGGGTTTAAACCGCTTGCAGATAATAGTAATGATAATAATAATAATAATAATAATAATAATAATAATAATAATAATAATAATAATAATAATAATAATAATAATAATGAAAATAATAATAATAATGAAAATAATAATAATAATAATAATAATAATAATAATAATAATGATAATAATAATAATAATAATAATAATAATAATAATGATAATAATAATAATAATAATAATAATAATAATAATAATAATAATAATAATAATAATAATAAAAATGATAATAATAATAATAATAATAATAATAATAATAATAATAATAATAATAATAATAATAATAATAATAATAATAATAATAATAAAAATAATAATAAATAATAATAATAACTAAAAATAATAATAATAATAATAATAATAATAATAATAATAATAATAATAATAATAATAATAATAATAATAATAATAATAATAATAATAAAAATAATAATAATAATAATAATAATAATAATAATAATAATAATAATAAAAATAGTTATCATTATTGTTATTATTATTATTATTATTATTATTATTATTATTATTATTATTATTATTATTATTATTATTATTATTATTATTATTATTATTGTTATTACCATTATTATTATCATCATCAGTAGTAGTAGTAGTAGTAGTAGTAGTAGTAGTAGTAGTAGTAGTAGCAGTAGTAATAGTAGTAGTGTTGATAGATCACATAGCTAGGCTGAAAATGTAGTGGATACAACCTGCGAGATATAGTTCTTGAAAGCGAAAATAGAAACTATGATTACATGTTAAAATTAACAATTCGAGATAAGTAAATTGGGTGCATGAGCTGTTGCTTAGTTTGCTCATAGTGGAAGAGCTTTATAAATGAGAAGGGATGCCGACAATCTATTTGAATTGTAAAGAAACGTCTCTTTCAATTTACAACATAAATATAAAAGTAGAAGTAGTAATACCGGTCTCAAAAGGACACAAAATCACTGAAGCTGAGAGGGAACTGCTTATTTTACCACCAAGAATAGTAGGTTTTGGTATAATCAACCTTGCAAAAAGAAAATCCTCTAATTACCAAAATTTCACGCGAATAACTTCATCTTTGGTATATCATATTCAAGCATAAGATGAATCAGCAGATATGAATGACTATGATATCCAAGAATTATCAAATAAAGTTTCCAGATGTCGTCTCACTGAGCAGATGGAACAACTTCACGAAGTGGTACCACAAGTATCTTTTAAAATATAGTTAGATCCACGTGGCTCAAGAGGTTGCTTCTTTTAACTACCTCGCATAATTACAGCGTAAAGCATAAACCTTCAGTCTTAATAATAAGAATTTAATAATGCCAATCCTCTGTAATGAGGATGGTTGATTGATGGTCTACTCGACATGTGCCCAAGCTAGATTCTTTTGATGAAGACCATGCTATGGTATGACCTAGGCTAGGATTCGTGGGCGCATGAGACATGATTACAAACAAACTTAAAGAAGTATAAGTTGACGCACGTTCCAAAGGGTTCTAGAAAATAGGTTAGAAAGCTTTGTTTGATACAGGAATCTTTGACCAACAGATCCCAAGCAATACCAACTAGCACATCAAACTGGTCACACAAAAAAATAAAACAGAAAAAATAAGGCCATACTCCGAACGAGTCACCAACAGTGAACAGGGAGCATTTCACTCCTATAGCAAATACAACTCGTGAAGATAGAACTCCGAGCCAGATTCTACTATTCAACATTTGCAGGCCATAGTGAAATATAAACAAGAGCCAAGGTGCTTCTTTAGTGCTTGGTTGTGATGCTGAATCCCCTTTTCTTTGTGGAGGGCTCCACCACTCTGCCTACTGCGGGACAAGGTCAAACAATAAGGCAAAAAATGCAAAGTAGTTAGACATTGTGGATGTTCTTGAAAGTAGAATTAGAAAATAAGATTGCATTTAAAGTGCTAATAAAAATAAGAAATAAAAAAGGATAGTGAGTGCTGGACACGTTGTCCACTTTGTTTCACAGTCAAAGAATCTTGAAAAATTATTAGCCATACCAGCATACTATTTGAGCTTGGCTGATGAGATTGTTCCTTAATTTTTTGTTATAAAAAAGTTGTAGTATAGCAAAGAAAGAAGTAGTAGTAATAATAGCAGTAGTAGTAGTAATAATAATAGTAGCGGTAGTAGAAACACTTAAATGACTCTAATGGCTCACACATTTTTACCAATCAAAGCAAAAGTCTTCAATCTTAATAAACATGAATAATTTACAGATGCCATTAATCTAAGGGATGGATGATCAATCTAGAGTCTATTCAACCTCTGCTCAAATGAACTTTTTTTTAAAGAAGACCAGGCAATGATACGCCTTTGGAGATGATTTGATTGCAAAAGAGATGATGGAATCCAGGCTATAACTGCTGAAGTGTTGAAGGATATCTGCAAGGATGCATTAGCTGAACCTGTCCTTCAGTCACTTACTGGAGAAGCATAGCCTCACAAGAGAGGTAACCAGTGTAATGATGTCCAACTTGACGCAAGAGCCAAGGAGTTAAGAACAATAGGGCTTTCACCTTAAAATTTTTGACGAACTGAACTCACGGATTTACGATGAAGCACTTGAGGCTGTCAAAAAAGAAAGAAAAAAAGAGAGAGAGAAAGAAAAGATGCGCGATTGCTGTGATCGTATTATTACCACAGAACAAGAATTACTCAAACCTCTAATGTTCCGAAATCGGTGAGGAAGAGACCGAAGATAGACTCATATATTCAATATCCAAGGCATAGGAGAAAAAAAAAAAAGGATTTTTTGTACGTGGTTGCCATGCTGAATCACTGTTTCTTTGCTTAGCTCTGTACCCTTTGCCTCAGCGGGATAAGGTCCCACAGTAGGGTAGAAAATGCAAAATATCTAGACTCCGAGGATGTAGTCCTTGAAACAGAATTAGGAAATAATATGCAATTTAGAAGTTAATGAGCAGCAGTAGCACCTGCTGCTGTAGTAGTAGTAGTAGTAGTAGTAGTAGTAGTAGTAGTAGTAGTAGTAGTAGTAGTAGTAGTAGTAGTAGTAGTAGTAGTAGTAGTAGTAGTAGTAGTAGTAGTAGTTTGATTCCGTGGGACAAAGTTCCAAACTAGGAGTAGACAAGGGAAATATGTCTGTATAATAAATTACGGAAAAAAGTAAGGGAAGTGGGTGCTCAAGAGGCTTTACATTTTGTTTCACACTCAAAAAACCATAAAAATTAATTTGCCATACCGGCAACCTAGTCGAGTAAGGATGATGAGGTGGTTCCTTCAAATTTTTAAAGTTCTACTAGTAGCAACAGTATTTCTTGTACATATAAAGAATATATACAAACTAAACACTAACTATGAATTCTACTTTTGCACTAATACAAGGATGCATAAATTAATGTTTAGTTATACAACACTGCTGATGGTAAGTAGGACGAACAGGGGCGTATATTACATTAAATATTACCGGATAATTTGCGGCACAAAAATAATTCATTTAATCATGTGTATCACCATATGTGCACTAGACATGTAATAAAATGAAAGAAATAAGAAAAATTAAATTTGTGAATAATATACATCAACTCAATTAACTTCAGTACATGCAACATGAAACAGATACAAATAAAAAAATACCAAATTTATTCATTGGAAATATTACATCTGTTTGATATGTATTCCGATATCTAATAACATTTGATTATATATGTATACACAGACAAATTATACAACCACGAATACAGTATCAGCAATGAGTAAATTATTAGTCCGAGCCTCATCTGAATTACAATAAAAGTTATATTTCTGTATAAAAATCTATACATTTGGTCTTACGTAAGCTACATTTTATCTGAGCTTATTATTAGTAAGTCCTTTGGAAAGAAAAATCTTTCTGGTGAACCCCATAATAAACTTCACTTGAGTGAAGAGTTTAGGAATATGATGCATGTGACCTGGGTGGAAATGGATTGGAAACACACCTTAGCGCTAACCCAACATAACATAAATGAGAGCGCTCATATGAAATTATAGGAAATTGGCTTTTGTAGAAAATTGAACTGCATACGTCACCGTGGCTCAAGCGGTAGCGTCCGCGACTCTGAGGCGTCAGGTCGAGGTTCGAGTCCAGTCACGGTCTGAGGTTAGCAAGGACATGCACTCGGGGTAACGATTACACCTGCCATACTAGCCCATGGTAGAAAAGGGAGTCCGTGACGTAAAACCGGAACATCTATCTATCTATATACATGAGCCATTATCCCCTTATAAGGGGAGTGGCTGAGTCCAGACATAATGCTCTGACTGCTTGGGAAGAGAAAATGCAGAAGAGGGGTTTCCCAGTCCCCTCACTTTGCCCAATTTTGTAGACTTGTACGACACGCAGGGGAACACGGAAGAATTATTCAAGCCCGCCTCCCATAGGAGGAATATACTTTATAAAATATAATTCCTAATTGATAAGTATGCCCCAGGAGTCTAATTTTAGAGAACATAGTATAAAAAACGATAGGCAGAGGGAGGAAGAAAACTGCTGGAATTATGCCTTCTACCCCTCTCTCTCCAATGGAGTGACACGTGGGGGAGGGGGAAAAGAAAGAACGGGAATGGAAGGTAAAAGATTTTGTATAAAGGCGTTTGACATAAATTTGACCAGCCAATGTCTAAAAGCCAAAATAACTACACTCAAACCGGTTTTATATGAGAGCGCTCTCTGACTGGGACCCAAACCGGAATATACCAAGGTTAGCTCCCCCCCCCCCTCTCTCTCTCTCTCTCTCTCTCTCTCTCTCTCTCTCTCTCCGACGCTCTTAAATTTCCAAATTGGATGCGAAAGAGAAAGGGGGGGTGGGGTGGGGGAGAAATTCTGCTTTCATCGTTAATGTGGTCAGCTGCATTCACCCCAGGTTAACTTAGTGGCCAGTGTTACCAGATAAAACTGTCAGGGAATTCCTTTGGGGAGCAAGCTTTATGAGACCACCAGTTCTAAATGAGATGGGAATACAGTAACCTTCAGCTCTAGCTTACTTCAAATATTGATGACTAAATCCAGGTCACTTTTAGTAAGAAATTCTTACATTATGCCATTTAAGTTGTGGTACCGTCATTTTTTTTTTCTGGTAGTAGATCACATACTTCATCCATATAAACCATAGCTCAGGGAGGTTTCATTTTACACCCGAGGGTTCTCCTAGTGTGACCCAAGTCGACCTCAAATGTGGGAAGGGTTAAAATATGAGGTTTACACAGATCTGCAGTTCATCAACCGTCCAACAAATGTTCTTAGAAATCTCTAACCACAAAAACATAATATCTCTTGAAAAGGGAAAATAATTATATTCCCTCTCGATGAAACATTCTCCAGTTCAAGGTATGTGACAAATATAAAAATAATTCTACTACTACTACTACTACTATATTGAAAATTGAAGGAATCATGTCACCATCGTTACTCCAATAGGTATTAAAGTTCTACATCTGTGAAACAAAATGGACAACCTCTGGAGAAAACCACTTTTCTTCATTTATATGCATCGTATTATTACAATCGGCCCAATTTTCTAAATCTACTTTCAAGAATTGCATCAATATCTACTTTTACTGCTAACACTAATACTGTTACTACTACTACAACTATACTGCTACTACTACTGCTACTGTTATTACAATAATAATAATAATAATAATAATAATAATAATAATAATAATAATAATAATAATAATAATAATAATAATAATAATAATAATAAGAAGAAGAAGAAGAAGAAGAAGAAGAAGAAGAAGAAGAAGAAGAAGAAGAAGAAGAAGAAGAAGAAGAAGAAGAAGAAGAAGAAGAATTTAGAGGTAAGCGAATAATTTTCTTGAATAAACTAATTTGACATATCTTGAGCATTTATAGGATAAAAATTTCTCTAATATATAGAATTCCACAACTTACAGAAATAATATATAATAATTTCATACCTCAGCGAATCTTTAGCTGAGCTGAACTGCCAATGCATAAATTGAAGAACCCTCCTTGACTTTCCGTAAACTCTGTCTAACCATACAATTGGGGATCTATTTTACACACAACCATATATTCACTGTACCCTCTCATATAACTGAAGATCTTCAACTTTACATAGACGTAACTAAAAAAATAATTAAGTTATATTGTACCATGCCACTAAGCATATATCTTTTCATATCGTCATATCACCAAATATTGTTGCTGCACACAACCATCATATTATACTTTATTTGACCAATACAACCAAAAATCTTGAGGCGTATATTACCACACAACAAAGGATACAAAGACTTGTTTCGCAACATAACCAAGACTATTGGGTTGCATTTTGCCACAAAACCAAGAATATTAAACGATGTTTTAGCATATAACGAAGGATATTAAATTTCATTGTGCCTCATAATCAGAATGGAAAATCTATTATCCACACAGCTATGGATTATTATTAACACAAAACTAAAGAATATTGGATTTATTTTTACTCCATCACTGTTCTTTTTTTCTTCTTCTTTATATTCTATCTAATACATATAAATAATGTTGTAATATAGCAAAATAAAACAAAAGGGACTTTTGCTTTACTTAACACCTGCGAGGGTAGGCCTATGGCCCATTTCTACAACCACTTCCGCGAAAGGGTATATATATGGCCTAGAACTATAAGCCTTACAGGACTTGTGTTTGTGTATATGTGCGTGTGTGGTTTAAACTATCCTCGTAAATAACAATTAGAAGTCAAGAAAAACTGCAGGTATTGGGTATAAAGGGTACTATGTATATCCGTCTACCCCTGCCCATTCCAGCTGCCCACATCCATGATGCCATTTCACCAAGACCTGCCCACCTAACACCTCACTCTTACCCCCTTCCAACTACTTCACCCATCAATAACTATGAACAGTCAGAAAAAAAATCGACTTTCTGCATTCCATAACAACCAACATGGGGTGCGTGCGTGTGTGGGTCAGCGCGTGTATATATATATAATATATATATATATATATATATATATATATATATATATATATATATATATATATATATATATATATATATATATATATATATATATAATGCTTAATTTGAGCACTAAACAATAAAAAAAAATTCATTTCGTCAAAATTAGATTCTGAAAGCTTTTTTTTTTTTTTTTTTTTTATCTTAGAAGTGAGTATGCAATAGCTATGAATTATTCAGTGCACTTCAGAGTATATCATTGGTTTACCAAGAAGTTGGTCACAGGATGCTTTTATTATGATGGCGTTACATGCTTAGAAAGGCAAGTTCTAGCTTAGAAAAGCTTCTCATATCATGTTTGAGTTATTGGTAACCTATTCTGACATAAATTTTAACTCTGATTGAACATATACAAGTATTGCAGTATAATAATAATAATAATAATAATAATAAATCTTTATTTCCAAAGTACATTGGGTATTCATAAAGATTTTAGTATTAACTATTATCAGTAGCTTTTTCCAAATATCCGTGTGGTCGCTATAATCAAAAGCCATCGTTAAGGCTAGCTTTATATATTGCTTTTCCAAATAGAGTCACGAATCCTTTTCATTTTTGAAAGCTGACTCCTTTAGTGGCTGGATTCCCTCACCCTATGATTATCATCAACAATTCATTTAATGTGGACCTGATTTTTTCTTAATAATTTTAATGTTGGATGTCGATGGCATAAGCTTAGCTATGTCTCGTACGCAGACCAACAATTTAGATCTTAGGCGCAACATAAGATGGTGCTGTATTTATGTGTGTATGCATGTATGTGTGGGTGTATATGTGAATGCATATGTAATTGCTTACGTGCACATGTATTTGTTTTTTTTAATTCCTTTCTTTTCTTCTCCTTTTTTTTTTAATTTCACTCTCACCTTTGTCCTCTCTGGGCCTAGTACTACCCTGTTTCTGAACTCTCAATGCTCGGACTGTTTATTCAGCCTGTCCTTTTACTTTGTTGTGTCACCCTCAGAAAGCGATGATGTGCATGAGTATGCATGTATGCATGCACATCGGTGGAAAGCACTAATAACTCTTTTTGTTGAAATGAATACCACAAACTCTCTCTGCTCTTCTGTAATCAATTAATTGATACACTTATATTCTATTCTTAATTACTTGCTATGATATTTAGAATTAATTGCAAATCTATTAATATTTGCTTTATGCATGACCAAATATAGATTGTAATGTTTAACAACTGCAATTTTACTGTGAGTACCCAAGTGCACGTCCCAATGCACAATTATTTGAATTAAAAAAAAAAAAAAGGTAATATAGGTCAGGCCGACTCTGTTTTTGTAATCAAGTAAAGAGCAAATAATAATAATAATAATAATAATAATAATAATAATAATAATAATAATAACAATAATAATAATAATAATAATAATAATAATAATAATAATAATAATAATAATAATAATAATAATAATAATAATAATAATAATAATAATAATAAAGGGCTAATTTTTTTATTTTTTTTTTTTTTTACTAGTGGACTCAGGAATCCTTAGGAAGGTGTGAAAAAGACTAATTTCTCTGACACAAAAAAGGGGTTTTAATAATGAAGATGTCACAGAGTAATGAGAGAGAAAGTAATATAGAGGGCAATTTGCGGTAAAAAGTAGGAGGAGTGGAGGTAAAACGGAATACCGAGCAGCAAAAGACTGGACAGAGAGAACTTGCCCCGAAACAGACCAATCAGAAGCCAAATAACTAAACTGGACAATAAGATCACACTGAAAAAAAAATAGCAGGTGAGAGGGGGGAAAAAAGGTCGAGATCATTCAAGATGGAAAACGGAATAATTAAGTTCCAGAATGATGAATTACAAGAGGAAAGAGAGCCCGAAGGACAACAATATTAAAAGGAGTTTCAAGGAAACTAAAAAAAAAAAACTAAAAAAATAATTCCGGTACGAACCAAGTAATTGTAAGTGGCGAGAAGACGGCAGTGGAAACGAGGGCAGAGGAAAGAAGAATCTATCCCTTCATGTGACTTGGAAGAGAGAAAAGGTGGGAAAAGGTATGGAAAATCTTCAAGGGTCAATGAAAGCGAAAGCAATAAAGTGTCGTTTACATGAAACGAGAAATGTTATTCATCCCAATGCCTTCAAACCATATGTCTGCTCCAGAGGGAGTTCTGTTTCTTTATTTCTTTGTGTGTGTGTGTGTGTGTGTGTGTGTGTGTGTGTGTGTGTGTGTGTGTGTGTGTGTGTGTGATTACCTAATTGATTACCTAATTGTGTTTACGGGAAAGAGCCCAAAGCTCGTATCTTCCCGTCTCCTCATCGGTTCCATTTTATACTTAGTGATACTTATCATACCTGTCCTTAAAACTATGGATTGAGATAGCATTAACTACCTCCTCGCTTAGCCAATTCCAATTATCAACTACTCTTACACTGAAAGAGTATTTCCTTACATCCTGCAAAGAAGTTTTCTTACGAAGCTTCAAGCTATGACCTCTAGTGTGTGCATATGTGTGTGTGTCTGTGTG
>JAXCGZ010006729.1:20000-28389 GCA_037179515.1 Halocaridina rubra
CTCTGCCACTTCTTCACAACCTTCACCTGCTACTCTTAATCAATATCGTATCACTCTTTCTTCTACTCTCAACTCCGATTTGCAGAGGATATATGGGTGGGGCACCCACATTTTAGTTAAATTTAATGCCACCAAGACACAGTTTCTGGCTATCTCTATCTTCTTCCCTTCCTGATAGCATTATTGTCTTCGAAACTAACGAAATATACTCTCTTAATTCTATCAACGTATTAAGACTCCATATAGCCTCTAACTTGTCTTGTAGGAATCACATAATCCAAATTTCCAAATCTGCATCCAGTATATTGATGGTTCCGTTTCGTTTTCGAATGGCTATAAAGGTTTTATCTGTCCTATGTAGACTACTGCTCGCACATCTGGGGTGCTTCTTCTTATACTTATCTCCTTGATACGCTTGAATCTAATGCAGTCAGACTCATTAATGACCCTTCTCTTACTTCTAATCTGGATTATCTTTCTCTTCAGCGTAAGGTATCATCACTTTATCCTTTCTATCGCTACTACTTCCATCGCTGCTTTGATGAGTTGGCGAATTGCATCCCTCCCCCACTGCCGAGCCCACATAACACTCGCCAAGCGGCCTCGTCTCACAAGTACTGTGTGGAGATGTGTAGCTCGTGGATTGGTCGGTGCAGCGACTTCTTCTTCCCATCTACCTCCAGACTTTGAAACTCTCTTCCTCCTTTTGTTTTTCCTAATTCTTATAACCTATCTTCCTTCAAAAAGCGGATCTATCGTCATCTCAGGGCCTAATCCTGCCATATGTCTAGGTCCTCTGTACTTCGACTATTCTTCCAGTCTGTCCTTTTCCTTTGTGTATCATTGCCTCATCTCTGCCTTGTCCATGATCTTTTTCTTTTTCTTCGCATTTCGTGTTTTCTTTGTGCCCTGGCCTTTATTGATGAGGGAAGCTTTTTGCTTGTCCCGGTGTCACAAATAAAAAAGAAAATACTGCACAATGTCAAAATCAGTCATTTCCTCCTTACAGAAATACTTTCAAAATATACTATTTCTTCCTTCCCAGTATACTTCATATACTCTCTCAAAGTGGACTCTCTTCTATGTAAATAGATTATTGATTCCTTCCACTTAAACTTTATTAACTCTTCAAGAGACAATTACTTCCTTCTTCCTATTATATTCTTCATATTCACAATACAGAAATGAAACTATTCTCTCTCATTATTCATTTGCTAGAAGAGCTCGTCATTTTTCTCTCCTTCATAATTAACTATAAACGTCAACAGAGTCGATTTAAAGTCTCTTCTCTCTTGGTATAACTAATTTCACAGGCATCATTATTATCTCCATGCTACATTTATCTTTTATTCCAATTATCTTTTTTTTAACTCATCTCTTTTTTTCCATTTTAATATACCATACCCCTTCCTTTTTTCCCCAAGTAGGCCTATGTATCTATCCACGTAAGCCTTGCCGTAGTCATAACTTTCCTTGCTTTGCCATTAAACCTTCACGTATATCAGGAGTTGGTATCCTCAGGTAGTCCTATACCATATCCCTTTTTGCCAGTTACGCTGATGCCCTCTTATTTCAACTCTCTCTCTCTCTCTCTCTCTCTCTCTCTCCTCTCTCTCTCTCTCTCTCTCTCTCTCTCTCTCTCTCTCTCTCTCTCTCTCTCTCTCTCTCTCTCTCTCTCTCTCATCAACTTCATCATCCCCTTAATATTTTTTCCATTACGTTTTCCCTTATCTACTCTACATCAATGTATATCATCCATTTTTTTTTTCTAAGCTATTCAGCTCATCAAGGCTCCCGCCCAGGTGTGTAGTTTCCAAAATGGACCTATTTCTTGAGCTTCATAATCTACATTAAACCTTTCACACACTAACAATGTCACACGCACACATGCACACAAACACACACAATGTAAGGGTACAAACTGGCAACAAGTAAATGCACACAAGAGTGCACACGGGCAAAATTCATTTGCCGGAAAGAGGCTGTTCCCTGAATAGCCGTCATAGACACATCATCATCTCCATTACTTTGAAGAGGAGAAGGTGCTAGTGTATGTGCGAACGGGTTCGGCTGTCCGTGCCTGTACATATGTAAAAGTGTAAGAGAGAGAGAGAGAGAGAGAGAGAGAGAGAGAGAGAGAGAGAGAGAGAGAGAGAGAGAGAGAGAGAGAGAGAGAGAGAGAGAGAGAGTATTCCATGCTATTAGGCGACGATTCCCTCGCTGAGGCGATTTCTTACAATGGCTACTCATTAAGTCCAAGGTAACTCAAGGTAACCTCAGATCCAAGCTTTAGTGAACTTGTTCATTGCCAGTCATTACCAAGATGGAGCCTGGGTCTTGGTAACAACGAAAGCAGCTCTCAACGCACACAGATAGATATATAAATATATAGATAGATAGATAGAAAGATAGATAGATAGAGAAAGAGAGAGGGAGAGTGAGAGAGAGAGAGAGAGAGAGAGAGAGAGAGAGAGAGAGAGAGAGAGAGAGAGAGAGAGAGAGAGAGAGAGAGAGAGAGAGAGAGAGATTTCTCACTAGAATAAGCTATCTGATTCAAACATGTTAATATAATATCAAATGACATCTTTGTCATATTCTTCACGTTTCAGCTGCATTTCCACTAGTATGAAGGAAATATAAAAAAAAATAAACAAATCCAAGAATGCTATTGCGTGTGTGCATATATAATATATATATATATATATATATATATATATATATATATATATATATATATATATATATATATATATATATATATGAAACATATAGCCCCTGGAAGGGTTTCGAACATGCAATAGAGTTGAAAATCTTATCGTGAGCATAAGGTGCTGATAGATAGTCAAGAATGTGGTAGATTCGAATCATGTTAGGAGCAAAAATATATTCCATATTTTTAATAGGATAATTTGTTCATTTGATATATATATATATATATATATATATATATATATATATATATATATATATATATATATATATATATATATATATATATATAACCAGACAAGCACATTACATATGTGAAAACATGAATCATTTTTTACCCCGACCGGGACTCGAACCTAGGACTTATGATTACTAAGTCAGGGCGCTACCACTACACCACAGAAGGTTAAAAGGAATCCAACCTTATAGCTTATATCTGCTATACTTAGGAATGAACGCATTCTATCTGAATGCCACTATGTTCATATTACAGATTCCCCAACCTCACTCGTGGCTTCATTTTAGCATTTAATTCAATTCCCAATCTCATTCGGGACATGAAATAACCAGACAAGCACATTACATATGTGAAAACATGAATCATTTTTTACCCCGACCGGGACTCGAACCTAGGACTTATGATTACTAAGTCAAGGCGCTACCAGTACACCACAGAAGGTTAAAAGTAATCCAACCTTATAGCTTATATCTGCTATACTTAGGAATGAAAGCATTCTATCTGAATGCCACTATGTTCATATTACAGATTCCCCAACCTCACTCGTGGCTTCATTTTAGCATTTAATTCAATTCCCAATCTCATTCGGGACATGAAATAACCAGACAAGCACATTACATATGTGAAAACATGAATCATTTTTTACCCCGACCGGGACTCGAACCTAGGACTTATGATTACTAAGTCAAGGCGCTACCACTACACCACAGAAGGTTAAAAGGAATCCAACCTTATAGCTTATATCTGCTATACTTAGGAATGAAAGCATTCTATCTGAATGCCACTATGTTCATATTACAGATTCCCCAACCTCACTCGTGGCTTCATTTTAGCATTTAATTCAATTCCCAATCTCATTTGGAACATGAAATAACCAGACAAGCACATTACATATGTGAAAACATGAATCAATTTTTACCCCGACCAGGACTCGAACCTAGGACTTATGATTACTAAGTCAAGGCGCTACCACTACACCACAAGCACATATGTAATGTGCTTGTCTGGTTATTTCATGTCCCGAATGAGATCGGGAATTGAATTAAATGCTAAAATGAAGTCACGAGTGAGGTTGGGGAATCTGTAATATGAACATAGTGGCATTCAGTTAGAATGCGTTCATTCCTAAGTATAGCAGATATAAGCTATAAGGTGGATTCCTTTTAACCTTCTGTGGTGTAGTGGTAGCGCCTTGACTTAGTAATCATAAGTCCTAGGTTCGAGTCCCGGTCGGGGTAAAAAATGATTCATGTTTTCACATATGTAATGTGCTTGTCTGGTTATTTCATGTCCCGAATGAGATTGGGAATTGAATTAAATGCTAAAATGAAGCCACGAGTGAGGTTGGGGAATCTGTAATATGAACATAGTGGCATTCAGATAGAATGCGTTCATTCCTTAGTATAGCAGATATAAGCTATAAGGTTGGATTCCTTTTAACCTTCTGTGGTGTAGTGGTAGCACCTTGACTTAGTAATCATAAGTCCTAGGATCGAGTCCCGGTCGGGGTAAAAAAAATTATTCATATATATATATATATATATATATATATATATATATATATATATATATATATATATATATATATATATATATATGAATCATTTTTTACCCCGACCGGGACTCGAACCTAGGACTTATGATTACTAAGTCAAGGCGCTACCACTACACCACAGAAGGTTAAAAGGAACCCAACCTTATAGCTTATATCTGCTATACTTAGGAATGAACGCATTCTAACTGAATGCCACTATGTTCATATTACAGATTCCCCAACCTCACTCGTGGCTTCATTTTAGCATTTAATTCAATTCCCAATCTCATTCGGGCCATGAAATAACCAATAAGCACATTATATATGTGAAAACATGAATCATTTTTTACCCCGACCGGGACTCGAACCTAGGAATTATGATTACTAAGTCAAGGCGCTACCACTACACCACAGAAGGTTAAAAGGAACCCAACCTTATAGCTTATATCTGCTATACTTAGGAATGAACGCATTCGAACTGAATGCCACTATGTTCATATTACAGATTCCCCAACCTCACTCGTGGCTTCATTTTAGCATTTAATTCAATTCCCAATCTCATTCAGGCCATGAAATAACCAATAAGCACATTATATATGTGAAAACATGAATCATTTTTTACCCCGACCGGGACTCGAACCTAGGACTTATGATTACTAAGTCAAGGCGCTACCACTACACCACAGAAGGTTAAAAGGAACCCAACCTTATAGCTTATATCTGCTATACTTAGGAATGAACGCATTCTAACTGAATGCCACTATGTTCATATTACAGATTCCCCAACCTCACTCGTGGCTTCATTTTAGCATTTAATTCAATTCCCAATCTCATTCGGGCCATGAAATAACCAATAAGCACATTATATATGTGAAAACATGAATCATTTTTTACCCCGACCGGGACTCGAACCTAGGACTTATGATTACACATATATAATGTGCTTATTGGTTATTTCATGGCCCGAATGAGATTGGGAATTGAATTAAATGCTAAAATGAAGCCACGAGTGAGGTTGGGGAATCTGTAATATGAACATAGTGGCATTCAGTTAGAATGCGTTCATTCCTAAGTATAGCAGATATAAGCTATAAGGTTGGGTTCCTTTTAACCTTCTGTGGTGTAGTGGTAGCGCCTTGACTTAGTAATCATAAGTCCTAGGTTCGAGTCCCGGTCGGGGTAAAAAATGATTCATGTTTTCACATATATAATGTGCTTATTGGTTATTTCATGGCCCGAATGAGATTGGGAATTGAATTAAATGCTAAAATGAAGCCACGAGTGAGGTTGGGGAATCTGTAATATGAACATAGTGGCATTCAGTTAGAATGCATTCATTCCTAAGTATAGCAGATATAAGCTATAAGGTTGGGTTCCTTTTAACCTTCTGTGGTGTAGTGGTAGCGCCTTGACTTAGTAATCATAAGTCCTAGGTTCGAGTCCCGGTCGGGGTAAAAAATGATTCATGTTTTCACATATATAATGTGCTTATTGGTTATTTCATGGCCCGAATGAGATTGGGAATTGAATTAAATGCTAAAATGAAGCCACGAGTGAGGTTGGGGAATCTGTAATATGAACATAGTGGCATTCAGTTAGAATGCGTTCATTCCTAAGTATAGCAGATATAAGCTATAAGGTTGGGTTCCTTTTAACCTTCTGTGGTGTAGTGGTAGCTCCTTGACTTAGTAATCATAAGTCCTAGGTTCGAGTCCCGGTCGGGGTAAAAAATGATTCATGTTTTCACATATATAATGTGCTTATTGGTTATTTCATGGCCCGAATGAGATTGGGAATTGAATTAAATGCTAAAATGAAGCCACGAGTGAGGTTGGGGAATCTGTAATATGAACATAGTGGCATTCAGTTAGAATGCGTTCATTCCTAAGTATAGCAGATATAAGCTATAAGGTTGGGTTCCTTTTAACCTTCTGTGGTGTAGTGGTAGCGCCTTGACTTAGTAATCATAAGTCCTGGGTTCGAGTCGCGGTCGGGGTAAAAAATGATTCATGTTTTCACATATATAATGTGCTTATTGGTTATTTCATGGCCCGAATGAGATTGGGAATTGAATTAAATGCTAAAATGAAGCCACGAGTGAGGTTGGGGAATCTGTAATATGAACATAGTGGCATTCAGTTAGAATGCGTTCATTCCTAAGTATAGCAGATATAAGCTATAAGGTTGGGTTCCTTTTAACCTTCTGTGGTGTAGTGGTAGCGCCTTGACTTAGTAATCATAAGTCCTGGGTTCGAGTCCCGGTCGGGGTAAAAAATGATTCATGTTTTCACATATATAATGTGCTTATTGGTTATTTCATGGCCCGAATGAGATTGGGAATTGAATTAAATGCTAAAATGAAGCCACGAGTGAGGTTGGGGAATCTGTAATATGAACATAGTGGCATTCAGTTAGAATGCGTTCATTCCTAAGTATAGCAGATATAAGCTATAAGGTTGGGTTCCTTTTAACCTTCTGTGGTGTAGTGGTAGCGCCTTGACTTAGTAATCATAAGTCCTAGGTTCGAGTCCCGGTCGGGGTAAAAAATGATTCATGTTTTCACATATATAATGTGCTTATTGGTTATTTCATGGCCCGAATGAGATTGGGAATTGAATTAAATGCTAAAATGAAGCCACGAGTGAGGTTGGGGAATCTGTAATATGAACATAGTGGCATTCAGTTAGAATGCGTTCATTCCTAAGTATAGCAGATATAAGCTATAAGGTTGGGTTCCTTTTAACCTTCTGTGGTGTAGTGGTAGCGCCTTGACTTAGTAATCATAAGTCCTAGGTTCGAGTCCCGGTCGGGGTAAAAAATGATTCATGTTTTCACATATATAATGTGCTTAGTGGTTATTTCATGGCCCGAATGAGATTGGGAATTGAATTAAATGCTAAAATGAAGCCACGAGTGAGGTTGGGGAATCTGTAATATGAACATAGTGGCATTCAGTTAGAATGCATTCATTCCTAAGTATAGCAGATATAAGCTATAAGGTTGGGTTCCTTTTAACCTTCTGTGGTGTAGTGGTAGCGCCTTGACTTAGTAATCATAAGTCCTAGGTTCGAGTCCCGGTCGGGGTAAAAAATGATTCATGTTTTCACATATATAATGTGCTTATTGGTTATTTCATGGCCCGAATGAGATTGGGAATTGAATTAAATGCTAAAATGAAGCCACGAGTGAGGTTGGGGAATCTGTAATATGAACATAGTGGCATTCAGTTAGAATGCGTTCATTCCTAAGTATAGCAGATATAAGCTATAAGGTTGGGTTCCTTTTAACCTTCTGTGGTGTAGTGGTAGCGCCTTGACTTAGTAATCATAAGTCCTAGGTTCGAGTCCCGGTCGGGGTAAAAAATGATTCATGTTTTCACATATATAATGTGCTTATTGGTTATTTCATGGCCCGAATGAGATTGGGAATTGAATTAAATGCTAAAATGAAGCCACGAGTGAGGTTGGGGAATCTGTAATATGAACATAGTGGCATTCAGTTAGAATGCGTTCATTCCTAAGTATAGCAGATATAAGCTATAAGGTTGGGTTCCTTTTAACCTTCTGTGGTGTAGTGGTAGCGCCTTGACTTAGTAATCATAAGTCCTAGGTTCGAGTCCCGGTCGGGGTAAAAAATGATTCATGTTTTCACATATATAATGTGCTTATTGGTTATTTCATGGCCCGAATGAGATTGGGAATTGAATTAAATGCTAAAATGAAGCCACGAGTGAGGTTGGGGAATCTGTAATATGAACATAGTGGCATTCAGTTAGAATGCGTTCATTCCTAAGTATAGCAGATATAAGCTATAAGGTTGGGTTCCTTTTAACCTTCTGTGGTGTAGTGGTAGCGCCTTGACTTAGTAATCATAAGTCCTAGGTTCGAGTCCCGGTCGGGGTAAAAAAT
>JAXCGZ010006730.1:10000-28348 GCA_037179515.1 Halocaridina rubra
CGATATTTCGATATGGCTGGCTCTAGAACTAGAGGTCATAGTTTGAAGCTTCGGAAGAAAACTTGTTTGCAGGATGTAAGGAAATACTTTTTCAGTGTAAGAGTAGTTGATAATTGGAATTCGCTAAGCGAGGAGGTAGTTAATGCTACCTCAATCCATAGTTTTAAGGACAGGTATGATAAGTATCACTAAGTCTAAAAATTGAACCGATCAGGAGACGGGAAGATACGAGCTTTGGGCTCTTTCCCGTAAACACAATTAGGTAATCACAATTAGGTAATCACACACAAACACACACACACACACACACACCCACCACACACACAATGAAATGACTACCTAAGTAAAAGGAGAGAGGCAGAGAAAGATTATGAGAGGGACATCACCAGGAAGGCTAAAGAAAATCCCAAGCTTTTCCACAGCTTTATCAGAGGAAAACTGAAGGTAAAAGAACAGGTTTTAAGGCTAAAGAGAGCGGATGGAAGCATCACTGAGACGGACGAAGAGATCTGCAAAGAATTGAACAAGGAGTTTCAGTCAGTATTTACAGTAGAAAATACCCCACCCCCTCAGATTGCAGTGATAGAAGCTCAAGGGCCGGTATTAGAGAACATCAACCTTACAGCCACAGAGGTATGCAAAGCGCTGATGGATTTAGATGTTCATAAAGCTACAGGTCCTGATGACATATCCCCTCATGTGCTTAAAAAATGCGCAAACACAAAATCAGTGGCACTAAGTATCATATTTAAGGAGTCATTGGAGTCGGGGGAGATTCCAAGATGCTGGAAACAAGCAAATGTGATACCTATCTTCAAAAAGGGAAGGAGGGATACGGCTCTGAACTATAGACCAGTTTCCTTGACCAGCATAGTTTGCAAACTTATGGAGAAACTACTAAGGAAACATATCTCTCTTCACTTGGAATCCTTCAACTTTTTGTCAGTGAGGCAACATGGCTTCAGAGAAGGAAGATCAACAGTAACAAACTTATTAGAATTTTATGATGAGGTAAGCCAAATCTTACAGGAAAGAGAGGGCTGGGCAGATTGCATATTCCTAGACTTCCAGAAAGCGTTTGACACTGTTCCACATGGGAGACTTATTAAGAAGCTGCAATCAATGGCTAGAATAGGTGGAAATGTCTTGGAATGGATAAAAACTTACTTAGAAGGAAGGGAACAGAGGGTTAGAGTAAGACACTCAGTGTCTGAATGGAGAAGAGTTAGTAGTGGAGTCCCACAGGGTTCAGTTTTAGGGCCACTTTTGTTCCTTGTATATGTAAATGACCTACCAGAGTCTGTAAATTCATTCATGAATATGTTTGCAGATGATGCAAAGATTGTGAAGAAAGTAAAAAACGAGAACAATGGTAGAGAACTTCAGGAGGAAATAAATAATCTGCATGAGTGGTCAGAAAAGTGGCTAATGAAATTCAATACCTCAAAATGTAAGGTAATGAGAATGGGTACAAGTGCAAGAAGGCCCAAGCTTGACTACTCGGTGGCTGGAGTACAACTTCAAGAGACAGAAAATGAGAGAGATCTAGGAGTAAACATACTGGCAGATTTGTCTCCAGAAATACATATAAATGGCGTAGTAAGGGCAGCATATGCATTCTTATCAAATGTAAGGGTAGCCTTCAGGCACATGGACAAGGAAATGTTCAGAAATATTTATGTAACCTATGTGAGGCCAAAACTCGAATATGCAGCCCCCTTTTGGAATCCGCACTTGAAAAAGCACATAGCTAAGCTTGAAAAAGTTCAAAGACATGCCACGAAACTGGTGCCAGAAATACGCAATCTCGGTTATGATGAGAGGCTGAGGGAATTAGACTTGCCATCACTCGAAGCTAGAAGAGTAAGGGGGGATATGGTGACAGTCTTTAAATTCCTTCATGGTTATGATAGAGTGGATAGGGATCGATATTTCGATATGGCTGGCTCTAGAACTAGAGGTCATAGTTTGAAGCTTCGGAAGAAAACTTGTTTGCAGGATGTAAGGAAATACTTTTTCAGTGTAAGAGTAGTTGATAATTGGAATTCGCTAAGCGAGGAGGTAGTTAATGCTACCTCAATCCATAGTTTTAAGGACAGGTATGATAAGTATCACTAAGTCTAAAAATGGAACCGATCAGGAGACGGGAAGATACGAGCTTTGGGCTCTTTCCCGTAAACACAATTAGGTAATCACAATTAGGTAATCTCCACACACACACACACACACACCACACACACACACACACACACACACACACACACACACACACACACACACACGTTCAGAAATATTTATGTAACCTATGTGAGGCCAAAACTCGAATATGCAGCCCCCTTTTGGAATCCGCACTTGAAAAAGCACATAGCTAAGCTTGAAAAAGTTCAAAGACATGCCACGAAACTGGTGCCAGAAATACGCAATCTCGGTTATGATGAGAGGCTGAGGGAATTAGACTTGCCATCACTCGAAGCTAGAAGAGTAAGGGGGGATATGGTGACAGTCTTTAAATTCCTTCATGGTTATGATAGAGTGGATAGGGATCGATATTTCGATATGGCTGGCTCTAGAACTAGAGGTCATAGTTTGAAGCTTCGGAAGAAAACTTGTTTGCAGGATGTAAGGAAATACTTTTTCAGTGTAAGAGTAGTTGATAATTGGAATTCGCTAAGCGAGGAGGTAGTTAATGCTACCTCAATCCATAGTTTTAAGGACAGGTATGATAAGTATCACTAAGTCTACAAAATTGAACCGATCAGGAGACGGGAAGATACGAGCTTTGGGCTCTTTCCCGTAAGACACAATTAGGTAATCACAATTAGGTAATCACACACACACACACACACACACACACACACAATGAAATGACTACCTAAGTAAAAGGAGAGAGGCAGAGAAAGATTATGAGAGGGACATCACCAGGAAGGCTAAAGAAAATCCCAAGCTTTTCCACAGCTTTATCAGAGGAAAACTGAAGGTAAAAGAACAGGTTTTAAGGCTAAAGAGAGTGGATGGAAGCATCACTGAGACGGACGAAGAGATCTGCAAAGAATTGAACAAGGAGTTTCAGTCAGTATTTACAGTAGAAAATACCCCACCCCCTCAGATTGCAGTGATAGAAGCTCAAGGGCCGGCATTAGAGAACATCAACCTTACAGCCACAGAGGTATGCAAAGCGCTGATGGATTTAGATGTTCATAAAGCTACAGGTCCTGATGACATATCCCCTCATGTGCTTAAAAAATGCGCAAACACAAAATCAGTGGCACTAAGTATCATATTTAAGGAGTCATTGGAGTCGGGGGAGATTCCAAGATGCTGGAAACAAGCAAATGTGATACCTATCTTCAAAAAGGGAAGGAGGGATACGGCTCTGAACTATAGACCAGTTTCCTTGACCAGCATAGTTTGCAAACTTATGGAGAAACTACTAAGGAAACATATCTCTCTTCACTTGGAATCCTTCAACTTTTTGTCAGTGAGGCAACATGGCTTCAGAGAAGGAAGATCAACAGTAACAAACTTATTAGAATTTTATGATGAGGTAAGCCAAATCTTACAGGAAAGAGAGGGCTGGGCAGATTGCATATTCCTAGACTTCCAGAAAGCGTTTGACACTGTTCCACATGGGAGACTTATTAAGAAGCTGCAATCAATGGCTAGAATAGGTGGAAATGTCTTGGAATGGATAAAAACTTACTTAGAAGGAAGGGAACAGAGGGTTAGAGTAAGACACTCAGTGTCTGAATGGAGAAGAGTTAGTAGTGGAGTCCCACAGGGTTCAGTTTTAGGGCCACTTTTGTTCCTTGTATATGTAAATGACCTACCAGAGTCTGTAAATTCATTCATGAATATGTTTGCAGATGATGCAAAGATTGTGAAGAAAGTAAAAAACGAGAACAATGGTAGAGAACTTCAGGAGGAAATAAATAATCTGCATGAGTGGTCAGAAAAGTGGCTAATGAAATTCAATACCTCAAAATGTAAGGTAATGAGAATGGGTACAAGTGCAAGAAGGCCCAAGCTTGACTACTCGGTGGCTGGAGTACAACTTCAAGAGACAGAAAATGAGAGAGATCTAGGAGTAAACATATTGGCAGATTTGTCTTCAGAAATACATATAAATGGCGTAGTAAGGGCAGCATATGCATTCTTATCAAATGTAAGGGTAGCCTTCAGGCACATGGACAAGGAAATGTTCAGAAATATTTATGTAACCTATGTGAGGCCAAAACTCGAATATGCAGCCCCCTTTTGGAATCCGCACTTGAAAAAGCACATAGCTAAGCTTGAAAAAGTTCAAAGACATGCCACGAAACTGGTGCCAGAAATACGCAATCTCGGTTATGATGAGAGGCTGAGGGAATTAGACTTGCCATCACTCGAAGCTAGAAGAGTAAGGGGGGATATGGTGACAGTCTTTAAATTCCTTCATGGTTATGATAGAGTGGATAGGGATCGATATTTCGATATGGCTGGCTCTAGAACTAGAGGTCATAGTTTGAAGCTTCGGAAGAAAACTTGTTTGCAGGATGTAAGGAAATACTTTTTCAGTGTAAGAGTAGTTGATAATTGGAATTCGCTAAGCGAGGAGGTAGTTAATGCTACCTCAATCCATAGTTTTAAGGACAGGTATGATAAGTATCACTAAGTCTAAAAATGGAACCGATCAGGAGACGGGAAGATACGAGCTTTGGGCTCTTTCCCGTAAACACAATTAGGTAATCACAATTAGGTAATCACACACACACACACACAATGCTAACTCAATACATAGTTTTAAGGACAGGTATGATAAGTATCACTAAGTACAAAATGGAACCGATCAGGAGACGGGAAGCTACTAGCTTGGGGCTCATACCTGTAAGAACAATTAGGTAATTACAATTAGGTAATTGCACACACACACACACACACACAAACACCCACACACACCAGGCAGGCTAAAGAAAATCCCAAGCTTTTCCACAGCTTTATCAGAGGAAAACTGAAGGTAAAAAAACAGGTTTTAAGGCTAAAGAGAGTGGATGGAAGCATCACTGAGACGGATGAAGAGATCTGCAAAGAATTGAACAAGGAGTTTCAGTCAGTATTTACAGTAGAAAATACCCCACCCCCTCAGATTGCAGTGATAGAAGCTCAAGGGCCGGTATTAGAGAACATCAACCTTACAGCCACTGAGGTATGCAAAGCGCTGATGGATTTAGATGTTCATAAAGCTACAGGTCCTGATGACATATCCCCTCATGTGCTTAAAAAATGCGCAAACACAATATCAGTGGCACTAAGTATCATATTTAAGGAGTCACTGGAGTCGGGGGAGATTCCAAGATGCTGGAAACAAGCAAATGTGATACCTATCTTCAAAAAGGGAAGGAGGGATACAGCTCTGAACTATAGACCAGTTTCCTTGACCAGCATAGTTTGCAAAGTTATGGAGAAACTACTAAGGAAACATATCTCTTTTCACTTGGAATCCTTCAACTTTTTGTCAGTGAGGCAACATGGCTTCAAAGAAGGTAGATCAACAGTAACAAACTTATTAGAATTTTATGATGAGGTAAGCCAAATCTTACAGGAAAGAGAGGGCTGGGCAGATTGCATATTCCTAGACTTCCAGAAAGCGTTTGACACTGTTCCACATGGGAGACTTATTAGGAAGCTGCAATCAATGGCTAGAATAGGTGGAAATGTTTTGGAATGAATAAAGACTTACTTAGAAGGAAGGGAACAGAGGGTTAGAGTAAGACACTCAGTGTCTGAATGGAGAAGAGTTAGTAGTGGAGTTCCACAGGGTTCAGTTTTAGGGCCACTTTTGTTCCTTGTATATGTAAATGACCTACCAGAGTCTGTAAATTCATTCATGAATATGTTTGCAGATGATGCAAAGATTGTGAAGAAAGTAAAAAACGAGAACAATGGTAGAGAACTTCAAGAGGATCTAAATAATCAGCATGAGTGGTCAGAAAAGTGGCTAATGAAATTCAGTACTTCAAAATGTAAGGTAATGAGAATGGGTACAAATGCAAGAAGGCCCAAGCTTGACTACTCGGTGGCTGGAGTACAACTTCAAGAGACAGAAAATGAGAGAGATCTAGGAGTAAACATACTGGCAGATTTGTCTCCAGAAATACATATAAATGGCATAGTAAGGGCAGCATATGCATTCTTATCAAATGTAAGGGTAGCCTTCAGGCACATGGACAAGGAAATGTTCAGAAATATTTATGTAACCAATGTGAGGCCAAAACTCGAATATGCAGCCCCCTTTTGGAATCAACACTTGAAAAAGCACATTGCTAAGCTTGAAAAAGTTCAAAGACATGCCACGAAACTGGTGCCAGAAATACGCAATCTCAGTTATGAAGAGAGGCTGAGGGAATTAGACTTACCATCACTCGAAGCTAGAAGAGTGAGGGGGGATATGGTGACAGTCTTTAAATTCCTTCATGGTTATGATAGAGTGGATAGGGATCGATATTTTAATATGGCTGGCTCTAGAACTAGAGGTTATAGTTTGAAGCTTCGTAAGAAAACTTCTTTGCAGGATGTAAGGAAATACTTTTTCAGTGTAAGAGTAGTTGATAATTGGAATTGGCTAAGCGAGGAGGTAGTTAATGCTATCTCAATCCATAGTTTTAAGGACAGGTATGATAAGTATCACTAAGTATAAAATGGAACCGATGAGTAGACGGAATATACGAGCTTTGGGCTCTTTCCCGTAGACACAATTAGGTAATCACAATTAGGTAATCACACAACAGTAAGGCAGATATAGTAGCAATTACAGAGACTAAGTTGAGTGAGGACATAAACAGTGTCACAGTTTTTCCTAAGGGCTTCAGAATACTAAGGGTTGAAAGATCTGAGAGGACTGGTGGAGGGAGAGCACTGCTTATAAGTGAGAGGATTCAAGTTGAAGAAATAAACTTGGCTATAGAAAGTGAGTTCAAGGAATTTCTTGTTGCTTGCATAAATACTGGGTCAGAGAGCATTATAATAACTGTTGTATATAACCCACCAAGGAATCAGAATAGGCTTGAAGTTTATGAGGAAAGTCATATAGATACTATTGAAGTCATAAACTCAATTGTTAACATGGCACGGGGAAAAAAAGATAGGATTTTGATTATGGGAGACTTTAATCATAAAGAGATAGATTGGATAAATCTTGACCCACACAGGGGTGAGGACTCATTCGGGGCAAGATTCCTAGATTGCGTACAAGAGAATTTCCTACACCAACATGTAATGGAACCAATGAGGGCCAGGGGTGGGGATGAGCCATCACTACTTGATCTAGTATTCACAGATAATGTGTTGGATATTGAAAAAATTGAGTATGAACCACCAATTGGAAAGAGTGAATACTGTGTGTTGTTGATGGAGTATATCATAGAAGATATTCTGCCTGAGAGTAGAGGTACTGAGGCAATGAGGAGGAAGTATCCAAATGGACATTACATCAAAATGAATGAGCTTTTTGCAGTTAATGACCGGAGAACCTTATTTTACAACAAATCTAAACAAAAAATGTTTGACATCTTTTGTGAGAAATATGGGAAGATAGTAGATTGCTGCATACCTGTCACCAAAGTAGGTGTAATTCATGCCAGAGAGAGATGGTTCGATAATGGGTGTAAAAGAGCTACGGAGTGGAGAGACAAATGCTGGAAAAGGTATAGGAGGAGAAAAAACATAAATGCCTGGCAAACCTACAAAAGAGCAAGAAATGACTACCTAAGTAAAAGGAGAGAGGCAGAGAGAGACTATGAGAGGGACATCACCAGGAAGGCTAAAGAAAATCCCAAGCTTTTCCACAGCTTTATCAGAGGAAAACTGAAGGTAAAAAAACAGGTTTTAAGGCTAAAGAGAGCGGATGGAAGCATCACTGAGACGGATGAAGAGATCTGCAAAGAATTGAACAAGGAGTTTCAGTCAGTATTTACCTCTGTGGCTGTAAGGTTGATGTTCTCTAATACCGGCCCTTGAGCTTCTATCTCTGCAATCTGAGGGGGTGGGGTGTAGAAAATACCCCACCCCCTCAGATTGCAGAGATAGAAGCTCAAGGGCCGGTATTAGAGAACATCAACCTTACAGCCACAGAAGTATGCAAAGCGCTGATGGATTTAGATGTTCATAAAGCTACAGATCCTGATGACATATCCCCTCATGTGCTTAAAAAATGTGCAAACTCAATATCAGTGGCACTAAGTATCATATTTAAAAGGTCACTGGAGTCAGGGGAGATTCCAAGATGCTGGAAACAAGCAAATGTGATACCTATCTTCAAAAAGGGAAGGAGAGATATGGCTCTGAACCTTAGACCAGTTTCCTTAACCAGCATAGTTTGCAAGTTATGGAGAAACTACTAAGGAAACATATCTCTTTTCACTTGGAATCCTTCAACTTTTTGTCAGTGAGGCAACATGGCTTCAGAGAAGGTAGACCAACAGTAACAAACTTTTTAGAATTTTATGATGAGGTAAGCTGAATCTTACAGGAAAGAGAGGGTTGGGCAGATTGCATATTCCTAGACTTCCAGAAAGTGTTTGACACTGTTCCACATGGGAGACAAATTAGGAAGCTGCAAGCAATGGCTAGAATAGGTGGAAATATTTTGGAATGGATAAAAAGTTACTTAGAAGGAAGGGAACAGAGGCTTAGAATAAGACACTCAGTGTCTGAATGGAGAAGAATTAGTAGTGGAGTTTCACAGGGTTCAGTTTTAGGGCCACTTTTGTTCCTTGTATATGTAAATGACCTACCAGAGTCTGTAAATTCATTCATGAATATGTTTGCAGATGATGCAAAGATTGTGAAGAAAGTAAAAAACGAGAACAATGGTAGAGAACTTCAGGAGGATCTAAGTAATCTGCATGAGTGGTCAGAAAAGTGGCTAATGAAATTCAATACTTCAAAATGTAAGGTAATGAGAATGGGTACAAGTGCAAGAACGCCCAAGCTTGACTACTCGGTGGCTGGAATACAACTTCAAGAGACAGAAAATGAGAGAGATCTAGGAGTAAACATACTGGCAGATTTGCCTCCAGAAATACATATAAATGGCGTAGTAAGGGCAGCATATGCATTCTTATCAAATGTAAGGGTAGCTTTCAGGCACATGGACAAGGAAATGTTCAGAAATATTTATGTAACCTATGTGAGGCCAAAACTCGAATATGCAGCCCCCTTTTGGAATCCACACTTGAAGAAGCACATAGCTAAGCTTGAAAAAGTTCAAAGACATGCCACGAAACTGGTGCCAGAAATACGCAATCTCAGTTATGATGAGAGGCTTTTGGGGGAATTAGACTTACCATCACTCGAAGCTAGAAGATTGAGGGGGATATGGTGACAGTGTTTAAATTCCTTCATGGTTATGATAGAGTGGATAGGGATCGATATTTTGATATGGCTGGCTCTAGAACTAGAGGTCATAGTTTGAAGCTTGGTAAGAAAACTTCTTTGCAGGATGTAAGGAAATACTTTTTCAGTGTAAGAGTAGTTGACAATTGGAACTGGCTAAGCGAGGAGGTAGTTAATGCTATCTCATTCCATAGTTTTAAGGACAGGTATGATAAGTATGACTAAGTATAAAATGGAACCGATCAGGAGACGGGAAGATACGAGCTTTGGGCTCTTTCCCGTAAGCACAATTAGGTAATCACGAGTGAGGTTGGGGAATCTGTAATATGAACATAGTGGCATTCAGTTAGAATGCGTTCATTCCTAAGTATAACAGATATAAGCTATAAGGTTGGATTCCTTTTAACCTTCTGTGGTGTAGTGGTAGCGCCTTGACTTAGTAATCATAAGTCCTAGGTTCGAGTCCCAGTCGGGGTAAAAAATGATTCATGTTTTCACATATGTAATGTGTTATTTGGTTATTTCATGGCCCGAATGAGATTGGGAATTGAATTAAATGCTAAAATGAAGCCACGAGTGAGGTTGGGGAATCTGTAATATGAATATAGTGGCATTCAGTTAGAATGCGTTCATTCCTAAGTATAGCAGATATAAGCTATAAGGTTGGATTCCTTTTAACCTTCTGTGGTGTAGTGGTAGCGCCTTGACTTAGTAATCATAAGTCCTAGGTTCGAGTCCCAGTCGGGGTAAAAAATGATTCATATATATATATATATATATATATATATATATATATATATATATATATATATATATATATATATATATATATATAGATAGATAGAGAGAGAGAGAGAGAGAGAGAGAGAGAGAGAGAGAGAGAGAGTCACCGTGGCTCAAGCGGTAACGTCCGCGACTTTGAGGCGTCAGTTCGAGGGTTCGCGCCCCGTCATGGTCTGAGGTTAGCTAGGGCATGCACTCAGGATAACGATTACATCCGCCAAAACAAGTTCTTCGCATTAAGGCAACCGTCCTAACCCTTGGTAGAAAAGGGAGTCCGTGACGTGCAACCGGAACAAACATATATATATATATATATATATATATATATATATATATATATATATATATATATATATATATATATATATATATATATATATATATATATACATATATATATATATATATATATATATATATATATATATATATATATATATATATATATACATATATATATATATATATATATATATATATATATATATATATATATATATATATATATATATATATATATATATATATATATATATATATATATATATATATATATATATATATATATATATATATATATATATATGTATATATATATATATATATATATATTTATATATATAAATTTATATATACATATATATATATATATATATATATATATATATATATATATATATATATATATATATATATATATGTGTGTGTGTGTGTGTGTGTGTGTGTGTGTGTGTGTGTGTGTGTGTGTGTGTGATTACCTAATTGTGATTACCTAATTGTGTTTACGGGAAAGAGCCCAAAGCTCGTATCTTCCCGTCTCCTGATCGGTTCCATTTTAGACTTAGTCATACTTATCGTACCTGTCCTTAAAACTATGGATTGAGATAGCATTAACTACCTCCTCGCTTAGCCAATTCCAATTATCAACTACTCTTACACTGAAAAAGTATTTCCTTACATCCTGCAAAGAAGTTTTCTTACCAAGCTTCAAACTATGACCTCTAGTTCTAGAGCCAGCCATATCGAAATATCGATCCCTATCCACTCTATCATAACCATTAAGGAATTTAAACACTGTCACCATATCCCCCCTTACTCTTCTAGCTTCGAGTGATGGCAAGTCTAATTCCCTCAGCCTCTCATCATAACCGAGATTGCGTATTTCTGGCACCAGTTTCGTGGCATGTCTTTGAACTTTTTCAAGCTTATCTATGTGCTTTTTCAAGTGCGGATTCCAAAAGGGGGCTGCATATTCGAGTTTTGGCCTCACATAGGTTACATAAATATTTCTGAACATTTCCTTGTCCATGTGCCTGAAGGCTACCCTTACATTTGATAAGAATGCATATGCTGCCCTTACTACGCCATTTATATGTATTTCTGGAGACAAATCTGCCAGTATGTTTACTCCTAGATCTCTCTCATTTTCTGTCTCTTGAAGTTGTACTCCAGCCACCGAGTAGTCAAGCTTGGGCCTTCTTGCACTTGTACCCATTCTCATTACCTTACATTTTGAAGTATTGAATTTCATTAGCCACTTCTCTGACCACTCATGCAGATTATTTAGATCCTCCTGAAGTTCTCTACCATTGTTCTCGTTTTTTACTTTCTTCACAATCTTTGCATCATCTGCAAACATATTCATGAATGAATTTACAGACTCTGGTAGGTCATTTACATATACAAGGAACAAAAGTGGCCCTAAAACTGAACCCTGTGGAACTCCACTACTAACTCTTCTCCATTCAGACACTGAGTGTCTTACTCTAACCCTCTGTTCCCTTCCTTCTAAGTAAATTTTTATCCATTCCAAGACATTTCCACCTATTCTAGCCATTGATTGCAGCTTCCTAATAAGTCTCCCATGTGGAACAGTGTCAAACGCTTTCTGGAAGTCTAGGAATATGCAATCTGCCCAGCCCTCTCTTTCCTGTAAGATTTGGCTTACCTCATCATAAAATTCTAATAAGTTTGTTACTGTTGATCTTCCTTCTCTGAAGCCATGTTGCCTCACTGACAAAAAGTTGAAGGATTCCAAGTGAAGAGAGATATGTTTCCTTAGTAGTTTCTCCATAACTTTGCAAACTATGCTGGTCAAGGAAACTGGTCTATAGTTCAGAGCCGTATCCCTCCTTCCCTTTTTGAAGATAGGTATCACATTTGCTTGTTTCCAGCATCTTGGAATCTCCCCCGACTCCAGTGACTCCTTAAATATGATACTTAGTGCCACTGATATTGTGTTTGCGCATTTTTTAAGCGCATGAGGGGATATGTCATCAGGACCTGTAGCTTTATGAACATCTAAATCCATCAGCGCTTTGCATACCTCTGTGGCTGTAAGGTTGATGTTCTCTAATACCGGCCCTTGAGCTTCTATCACTGCAATCTGAGGGGGTGGGGTATTTTCTACTGTAAATACTGACTGAAACTCCTTGTTCAATTCTTTGCAGATCTCTTCGTCCGTCTCAGTGATGCTTCCATCCGCTCTCTTTAGCCTTAAAACCTGTTCTTTTACCTTCAGTTTTCCTCTGATAAAGCTGTGGAAAAGCTTGGGATTTTCTTTAGCCTTCCTGGTGATGTCCCTCTCATAATCTCTCTCTGCCTCTCTCCTTTTACTTAGGTAGTCATTTCTTGCTCTTTTGCAGGTTTGCCAGGCATTTATGTTTTTTCTCCTCCTATACCTTTTCCAGCATTTGTCTCTCCACTCCTTAGCTCTTTTACACCCATTATCGAACCATTTCTCTCTGGCATGAATTACACCTACTTTGGTGTGTGTGTGTGTGTGACTTTGTATGTGTGCCTAAGTACCTTACTGTTCTCACGGGAAAAGAGCCCCAAGCTCATTACTTCCCGTCTCCTGGTCGGATCCATTTTGTACTTAGTGATACTTATCATACTTGGCCTTAAAACTATGGATTGAGTTAGCATTAACTACCTCCTCGCTTAGCCAATCCCAATTATCAACTACTCTTACACTATAAAAAAGTACTTCCTTACATCCTGCAAAGAAGTTTTCTTATGAAGCTTCAAACTATGACCTCTAGCTCTAGTGTCAACCATATCAAAATATCGATCTATATCCACTCTGTCATAACCATAAAGAATTTAAAAACAGTCATCATATCCCCCTCAATCTTTTAGCTTCGAGTGATGGTAAGTCGAAGCTCCTTAGCCTCTCCTCATAACTGAGATTGAATATATCTGACACCAGTTTCGTGGCATGTCTTTGAACTTTTTCCGCTAATTAATGTGATTTTTCAACTGTGGATTTTAAATGGGGGCTGCATATTCAAGATTTGGCCTCACATAAGTTATATAATATATTTCTGAAGATTTCCTTATCCAAGTGTATGAAGGATACCCTTATATATGCTAAGAAAGCATATGCCCGCTTTACTATGCCAATTGTGTGCATTTCCAGAGACATATCTGCCAGAATGATTACTTCTAGATCACTCTCATTATGAGTCTCTTGGAGTTATGCGCCTGCCATTGGGTATCCAAACTTGGGCCTTCTCCCACTTGTATCCATTCTCATTACCTTTCATTTTGAAGTGTGTGTGTGTGTGTGTGTGTGTGTGTGTGTGTGTGTGTGTGTGTGTGTGTGTGTGTGTGTGTGTGTGTGTGTGTGTGATTACCTAATTGTGATTACCTAATTGTGTTTACGGGAAAGAGCCCTAAGCTCGTATCTTCCCGTCTCCTGATCGGTTCCATTTTTAGACTTAGTGATACTTATCGTACCTGTCCTTAAAACTATGGATTGAGATAGCATTAACTACCTCCTCGCTTAGCCAATTCCAATTATCAACTACTCTTACACTGAAAAAGTATTTCCTTACATCCTGCAAAGAAGTTTTCTTACCAAGCTTCAAACTATGACCTCTAGTTCTAGAGCCAGCCATATCGAAATATCGATCCCTATCCACTCTATCATAACCATGAAGGAATTTAAGCACTGTCACCATATCCCCCCTTACTCTTCTAGCTTCGAGTGATGGCAAGTCTAATTCCCTCAGCCTCTCATCATAACTGAGATTGCGTATTTCTGGCACCAGTTTCGTGGCATGTCTTTGAACTTTTTCAAGCTTATCTATGTGCTTTTTCAAGTGCGGATTCCAAAAGGGGGCTGCATATTCGAGTTTTGGCCTCACATAGGTTACATAAATATTTCTGAACATTTCCTTGTCCATGTGCCTGAAGGCTACCCTTACATTTGATAAGAATGCATATGCTGCCCTTACTACGCCATTTATATGTATTTCTGGAGACAAATCTGCCAGTATGTTTACTCCTAGATCTCTCTCATTTTCTGTCTCTTGAAGTTGTACTCCAGCCACCGAGTAGTCAAGCTTGGGCCTTCTTGCACTTGTACCCATTCTCATTACCTTACATTTTGAGGTATTGAATTTCATTAGCCACTTCTCTGACCACTCATGCAGATTATTTAGATCCTCCTGAAGTTCTCTACCATTGTTCTCGTTTTTTACTTTCTTCACAATCTTTGCATCATCTGCAAACATATTCATGAAAGAATTTACAGACTCTGGTAGGTCATTTACATATACAAGGAACAAAAGTGGCCCTAAAACTGAACCCTGTGGAACTCCACTACTAACTCTTCTCCATTCAGACACTGAGTGTCTTACTCTAACCCTCTGTTCCCTTCCTTCTAAGTAAGTTTTTATCCATTCCAAGACATTTCCACCTATTCTAGCCATTGATTGCAGCTTCCTAATAAGTCTCCCATGTGGAACAGTGTCAAACGCTTTCTGGAAGTCTAGGAATATGCAATCTGCCCAGCCCTCTCTTTCCTGTAAGATTTGGCTTACCTCATCATAAAATTCTAATAAGTTTGTTACTGTTGATCTTCCTTCTCTGAAGCCATGTTGCCTCACTGACAAAAAGTTGAAGGATTCCAAGTGAAGAGAGATATGTTTCCTTAGTAGTTTCTCCATAACTTTGCAAACTATGCTGGTCAAGGAAACTGGTCTATAGTTCAGAGCCGTATCCCTCCTTCCCTTTTTGAAGATAGGTATCACATTTGCTTGTTTCCAGCATCTTGGAATCTCCCCCGACTCCAGTGACTCCTTAAATATGATACTTAGTGCCACTGATATTGTGCTTGCGCATTTTTTAAGCGCATGAGGGGATATGTCATCAGGACCTGTAGCTTTATGAACATCTAAATCCATCAGCGCTTTGCATACCTCTGTGGCTGTAAGGTTGATGTTCTCTAATACCGGCCCTTGAGCTTCTATCACTGCAATCTGAGGGGGTGGGGTATTTTCTACTGTAAATACTGACTGAAACTCCTTGTTCAATTCTTTGCAGATCTCTTCGTCCGTCTCAGTGATGCTTCCATCCGCTCTCTTTAGCCTTAAAACCTGTTCTTTTACCTTCAGTTTTCCTCTGATAAAGCTGTGGAAAATATTGGGATTTTCTTTAGCCTTCCTGGTGATGTCCCTCTCATAATCTCTCTCTGCCTCTCTCCTTTTACTTAGGTAGTCATTTCTTGCTCTTTTGCAGGTTTGCCAGGCATTTATGTTTTTTCTCCTCCTATACCTTTTCCAGCATTTGTCTCTCCACTCCTTAGCTCTTTTACACCCATTATCAAACCATTTCTCTCTGGCATGAATTACACCTACTTTGGTGTGTGTGTGTGTGTGACTTTGTATGTGTGCCTAAGTACCTTACTGTTCTCACGGGAAAAGAGCCCCAAGCTCATTACTTCCCGTCTCCTGGTCGGATCCATTTTGTACTTAGTGATACTTATCATACTTGGCCTTAAAACTATGGATTGAGTTAGCATTAACTACCTCCTCGCTTAGCCAATTCCAATTATCAACTACTCTTACACTATAAAAAAGTACTTCCTTACATCCTGCAAAGAAGTTTTCTTATGAAGCTTCAAACTATGACCTCTAGCTCTAGTGTCAACCATATCAAAATATCGATCTATATCCACTCTGTCATAACCATAAAGAATTTAAAAACAGTCATCATATCCCCCTCAATCTTTTAGCTTCGAGTGATGGTAAGTCGAAGCTCCTTAGCCTCTCCTCATAACTGAGATTGAATATATCTGACACCAGTTTCGTGGCATGTCTTTGAACTTTTTCCGCTAATTAATGTGATTTTTCAACTGTGGATTTTAAATGGGGGCTGCATATTCAAGATTTGGCCTCACATAAGTTATATAATATATTTCTGAAGATTTCCTTATCCAAGTGTATGAAGGCTACCCTTATATATGCTAAGAAAGCATATGCCCGCTTTACTATGCCAATTGTGTGCATTTCCAGAGACATATCTGCCAGAATGATTACTTCTAGATCACTCTCATTATGAGTCTCTTGGAGTTATGCGCCTGCCATTGGGTATCCAAACTTGGGCCTTCTCCCACTTGTATCCATTCTCATTACCTTTCATTTTGAAGTGTGTGTGTGTGTGTGTGTGTGTGTGTGTGTGTGTGTGTGTGTGTGTGTGTGTGTGTGTGTGAGTGTGTGTGTGTGTGTGTGTGTGTGTGTGATTACCTAATTGTGATTACCTAATTGTGTTTACGGGAAAGAGCCCAAAGCTCGTATCTTCCCGTCTCCTGATCGGTTCCATTTTTAGACTTAGTGATACTTATCGTACCTGTCCTTAAAACTATGGATTGAGATAGCATTAACTACCTCCTCGCTTAGCCAATTCCAATTATCAACTACTCTTACACTGAAAAAGTATCTCCTTACATCCTGCAAAGAAGTTTTCTTACCAAGCTTCAAACTATGACCTCTAGTTCTAGAGCCAGCCATATCGAAATATCGATCCCTATCCACTCTATCATAACCATGAAGGAATTTAAACACTGTCACCATATCCCCCCTTACTCTTCTAGTTTCGAGTGATGGCAAGTCTAATTCCCTCAGCCTCTCATCATAACCGAGATTGCGTATTTCTGGCACCAGTTTCGTGGCATGTCTTTGAACTTTTTCAAGCTTAGCTATGTGCTTTTTCAAATGCGGATTCCAAAAGGGGGCTGCATATTCGAGTTTTGGCCTCACATAGGTTACATAAATATTTCTGAACATTTCCTTGTCCATGTGCCTGAAGGCTACCCTTACATTTGATAAGAATGCATATGCTGCCCTTACTACGCCATTTATATGTATTTCTGGAGACAAATCTGCCAGTATGTTTACTCCTAGATCTCTCTCATTTTCTGTCTCTTGAATTTGTACTCCAGCCACCGAGTAGTCAAGCTTGGGCCTTCTTGCACTTGTACCCATTCTCATTACCTTACATTTTGAGGTATTGAATTTCATTAGCCACTTTTCTGACCACTCATGCAGATTATTTAGATCCTCCTGAAGTTCTCTACCATTGTTCTCGTTTTTTACTTTCTTCACAATCTTTGCATCATCTGCAAACATATTCATGAATGAATTTACAGACTCTGGTAGGTCATTTACATATACAAGGAACAAAAGTGGCCCTAAAACTGAACCCTGTGGAACTCCACTACTAACTCTTCTCCATTCAGACACTGAGTGTCTTACTCTAACCCTCTGTTCCCTTCCTTCTAAGTAAGTTTTTATCCATTCCAAGACATTTCCACCTATTCTAGCCATTGATTGCAGCTTCCTAATAAGTCTCCCATGTGGAACAGTGTCAAACGCTTTCTGGAAGTCTAGGAATATGCAATCTGCCCAGCCCTCTCTTTCCTGTAAGATTTGGCTTACCTCATCATAAAATTCTAATAAGTTTGTTACTGTTGATCTTCCTTCTCTGAAGCCATGTTGCCTCACTGACAAAAAGTTGAAGGATTCCAAGTGAAGAGAGATATGTTTCCTTAGTAGTTTCTCCATAACTTTGCAAACTATGCTGGTCAAGGAAACTGGTCTATAGTTCAGAGCCGTATCCCTCCTTCCCTTTTTGAAGATAGGAATCACATTTGCTTGTTTCCAGCATCTTGGAATCTCCCCCGACTCCAGTGACTCCTTAAATATGATACTTAGTGCCACTGATATTGTGTTTGCGCATTTTTTAAGCACATGAGGGGATATGTCATCAGGACCTGTAGCTTTATGAACATCTTAATCCATCAGCGCTTTGCATACCTCTGTGGCTGTAAGGTTGATGTGTGTGTGTGTGTGTGTGTGTGTGTGTGTGTGTGTGTGTGTGTGTGTGTGTGTGTGTGTGTGTGTGTGTGTG
>JAXCGZ010006731.1:0-28307 GCA_037179515.1 Halocaridina rubra
GTTATCGTGCAAATGAAAGGAATGAGCAACACAATCAAGTGCAACAGCAACAAAATGTTGCAAAACAGTGAATGAAACACTGGTAATACAGAATGGCAGTCGTGCCTGCTTAACAGCAATATGTGCCAGAACCTGCGTTTATCGTGCAAATGAAAGGAATGAGCAACACAATCAAGTGGAACAGCAACAAAATGTTGCAAGACAGTGCATGAAACACTGGTAATACAGAATGGCATTCGTGCCTGCTTAACAGCAATACGTGGCAGTACCTGCAGTTATGGTGCAAATGAAAGGAATGAGCAACAACGAATTTTACCGACTAGCACCCAGTGCCTGAGAGTACAAACAAGTACAGTATAGTGGTCTTGCCTGCGTATGAGCGCGTATATGGCAGTACCAACAAATAAAATGTCGTAAGTAAAATTCTGGAGTGTTACAAAAGGACACAGATCCTATGCAAAATACACCATAGATAAGCTAACAGCTTACTAGGCAGCCAGATTACACATGTCTACTAGTAATAAGAAAATTTATTTTCAAGTGACAACTCAGACACATGAAGGGCTTAGCCTAGGCTCAATAAATGACACCAAAAGTTTTTCTTCCCAATCTATGAGCAGTCAATGCTTGAATATAAACCACAATCATAGGCAAAAATACTTAATATGCTTTCTCCAGATTCCTAAATCCCAAGGAAATATAAACAATTCTTAACAAGTATCACCTTTTCACGGATACATAAAACATGAATGCTTTAAAACTCAATCTTATCACGCAAATAAATGAAATGTTAAATAACACATCTTCTCGTCATGCAATACTTCTTATTTCTGTTATCGCATAATCCCATGTAGATTTCCTGAAATATTGCTTACCACATGGGAAACAAGAAAATATTAGTTACCATAATTAATATTGAAAATAAAAAAAATTTCTTATCCGCAATGTCTCTAGCGCAAAAATTTTCGTGTGCAGCCTAAAATTCATTCATTTCAATAATCGAGCCAATGGTAATCGGGTTTCATGTGCAATGTTAAAAAGCAAAATAAAAATAAATTTATAAAATCAGTCTGTTCGTTCGGGTCCCTGTTCGGGCGCCAATCTTTGTTGGGGGTTGTGATCGTAGAGTGTTGTTAAGATTCTGATTTACTAAGGGGACTCAAAGTACTGAGCTCGGTTAAGAGCTCACAAACGAATATCTTGAACACCCCATCTGTTTTACCATTAGTCGGTTAAATGAAACTCAGAATTCAACTTTCTTTTAATTTTGGAAATGCAATGACATTAAAAGAATTGAATTAAATTTTCTAAATTAAATTTTATGAAATGCTGCCTTGAATCCCGGAGGTGGTGAGCACGATTTCGTTTCCCGGCACCACGGACGTATGCCAAGACTTTGGCCTCAACTCGACGATTACCTCTGTCACACGGGTAGAGTAGAATAGAGGACACTGCAATTGCAGAAACAGAAACAACACACTGTTAATAATGGGAAACTGAAAGCATGAACACACTTATAATGAGTTTCCAATATTATTCTACTGGATGAAAATATATTGGTTAGTCACAGCTAACCAGAAATATTTATGCTACCATAATAGCATAAAAAAACATTAATTCTTTACTGGTATTAAAGGAAAACAATTTATTCACAATAAATGAAGAATAAGCAAGACAAATACATTACTGTATGTATTCCTTATATTGTGGGCAACCACAAAAGTTGCAATACTTATTACTGATTTGCAATTTATATAGTAAAATACTCTATTTAGGATATAGGAACACTCTACTAGATAGATACAGTATTCATTCACCTTTGGTTATCAAGAACAGTTTGCAATGAAAAAGAGGGTGCAAAACCACCTTTTGAAGTATTTGCAACTTATAACTCAAAACACTTTATCCCCAACATATGAAGAATTAGCAAGATAAATACAGTATGCATTCAATAAATTGTGGTTAACAAGAGATATTTGCAAAGCCAACAGGGTAAAATTACCTTTTAATTATTTGCAGTTTATAGCATAAAACACCTTAGCTAAATGATTAATTATTTGCAGTTTATATAGCAAATAGCTTTATTCACGAGTTTTTGACATAAAACACTTTATTTACGATGATAGAAAGAGGTGAAATGAAATTAGAATTTATTAGGAGAAGGGATAGATTTTTACGGGCTCATAACCAGTCTTCAGAGGATGAGATATTCGTTTATCACATTCAGTGAAAAGAAACTTCTTAGCAATGTATATCAGCTGTAATTTCCAGGTTAAGGAATCAACTTTGGAAAGTGAGATTCCAGTTAGGTAATCTACAAAATTTCGTTTGTATGGAAATGGAATCTGAGAAAAAATTCGAATGTAACTAATTCTCGAAAAACCAATTTGCTTGACCCACGAGCTTTACCATACACTATCCCTCACCTTGTTGTGCCAGATGAATTCCTGTGAAGATGCCACGTAAATAAGGTTTGAAATAAACTTAGACTGCTCAGGCGAGATGTTGCCTCTGGGAAGTCTGGGCGCCAAAAGAGGAGGCTTCCTTGTCCCTCCTGGTGACGTCATCTGCAGGATACATTTCTAGAGCAGTAACTGGCTTTGATATCATTTAAGGACTACTTTAGTGGTGGTCCCTGGCGGGCAATTATATCAGAGATGCAAGGGAGAGACAGTATTTTTAGGTGCAACAAGTGGAAGCAAATAAAATAAAACGAGAATAATAATGGAAAGTTACGTTACTGGTAAACAATCTCTAGAACGTTCTTTGCTCGTAGGAGGCGGAGTTTAAGTACTTAAGTAATAAAGAAGCTACTGATATATCTAGACAGGCTAATGACACAACAGCAAGATCAAATTTATAACAAAATTATCAGCAAGAACAATTTTTATAATAAGAAAATTGTAAACAAATCGTATCTGGTGAGTTCAGTGAAGATGTGAAAAATAGGAGCAGCCTTTATATCAGGACTCTGTTTCTACACGTACAAGAAGAGTAAATAAGGTATATTTAAAATTAGCTATAAGCTAAAATATAAATTGCAAATAATCATAATCTGCAAAAGTCAAGAAGTGGGAATTATTTTTTTTGTTAGAAAAATGACAGTTAAGTTACTAAATTAATTAATAAAGCATCTAACAGCCTCTGGTGACTTCGAGCAAAACACTCTGTCCCACATCCGTTCATCTTTTCCGTGATTCTATCAGCAACTTGGGCCGTGTTCTTAGAGCTTTTGCTTACTCTTAGTAGCTCAGTCAGAGAGAAGGGGGCATCTGTTTCCTCTTCAGTGTTGATGGCCTCTTCTATTTCTTCCCATCTTGCCGTGGTGAGGTAATGAGGAGTTGTTTTGGTGATGATGGGGAGCTGGTTGGAGCTTGCTCTATCCGCGAATTTGATGGAGAGTTCTTCTGCGGCCCTGCTAGGGTCCCTGTCACACTGACGGTTCAGTAAATCAAGAAACTGGAGCCTCAGCCGCCGCCTTCACCGCTGGAAACCACGTCCTATCCTGGAGACTGTCAAACTCCTGCTCATCGCTCCAGACTGAGCTTGCTGCCATAGCCAATGCCCTCAACTTCTTCATCCAGCAAGGAGCAGACCATACTCTAATTCTCTCTGACTCTAAAGGCACCTTACAGGCCATCAAGAAGTCACTCCTCAGAGACAATGTACGTATCATCACCACCATCCTCAGCCACTACCACAGGACAACCAGTCTTGGAAAAGCCATCACTCTTGCTTGGATTCCCAGCCAGTGTCGGCATCAAGGGAATGAGGAAGCCGATCAAACCGCCAAACAAGCCGCTCTTAGAGCAGAAATTGAAATATCTCTGCCTCCTGGGATTTAACAGATAAAAACAAAGCCACTAAGTCACTCCTTAACATCTTAATAACTAAATACAACTTGTGCACAGACATTGGCTCCCCCTCCACCTGGTGGTACAAAGCCACCACTGATCTTCAGCAAATCACCCTGCCTAAGAACCTTCGACGAAGTACGGCGGTCAATGTGTACCGTCTGAGACCTGGGTACAAGTGCACCTGGCGAATAGTGGATGATATCATCAGGGAATGCACCTTCTGCCTGGTAGCCTCACCACATCCACTGCTACACTACATCCTCGAATGTGATTCCTTTTCAGAAATTCGACGAAAAACTTGTGTCCCCGCAACATCCAGCGAAGATCCAAATGCCCTTCATGTTGCTAGCTCCATGATCAGACTAGCAACAAACACCTACATGAACAGTCTACTAAATATCATCAGTCAATACCCTCCACCAAGATAACCATGTAATAACTCTCTTTCACCACCAAAACATTAATTCATTAAAATTGTTTGAAGTAAACTAATAATCCTGAACTGAACACTTATGTTTTCCACTATCTATACAGTTTTGCACAACCTCACCTACGGGCCAAATTAGGAAAGTCCGATCGCCCTCAAGAGTGAATATCACCAACAATAACCAGATATCCCCCCACCTCCGCACCAAAATAGGAAAGCCCATTCGCCCTCAAAGGCGAATACCACCTCCAATCAACAAAATCTTACTTCACCTGCGGGCCAAAAGGGAAGGTCCGCTCACCCTCAAGGGAGAACATCAAGGGAAAAAAAAATCTTTTTCGAGGCCGGCCTGTGGGCCTTCTTCCGTCTGTTGTCCATTTGAATGCTAGTTTTGGAATTCTTGCCTCCTCCATCATCTTTACATGTCTCAGCCACCTCAACTTAGCCTGTTCAATTTTTATTTCCAATGATACTACTCCCAGTCTTCTTCTAAGGTCTTCATTCCTTATTCTATCCATTCGTGTTTTACCGAGTATAAGTCTAATTGGTTTCATTTCTGCAGCTACTAATCTTCTCATGTCTGTTGCAGTCAATGTCCTAGTTTCAACTCCATAGGTTTCTTAATTTCTGCTGGGATATGTTTTTCATTGAACAATAGGTAGAGCATGTGGAATTGTCTGCAGTATTTATTGATTCTTTCAATTATCTCATCGTGCATACCCCCAGTTGATTTAATCTTTACTCCAAGATACTTAAATTATTTTGCTTGTGGGAGTGTTATTCCAATGAGACATATATTTAGGATCTCTCCTCCTCTACCAAATACCATGACTTCAGTCTTTACTATATTCATCTACATTCCCGCTTCTTCACGTGCCCTCTCCCATCTCTCTGCTGCCTCCTGCAATCCATCCCTACTTGTTTCCCAATGGCAAATATCATCTGCGTAGGCTAATATCCTCATTGGTGTTTCTTGCTGGTTGTTAACTTGTTTCATCATTTTGTCCATATAGTTTATGAACAACAAAGGTGACAAAGCACTTCCCTGCTTCATCCAAGATGTTATTTCAAACCATTTTTCATATTTATACTCTGTGCTTACTTTCCTTATGCATGGACTGTACGTGCTCTTGATTGCTTTCAGTAGTTGAACATTAATTCCATAATCATGTAGGCATTTCCGCAATCTTTTTCTAGGTACAGAGTCAAAAGCCTTGTGCAGATCAATATATATATATATATATATATATATATATATATATATATATATATATATATATATATATATATATATATATACAGTGATCCCTCATTTGTCGCGGGGGTTAGCTTCCGAGACCGACCCCGATAGGTGGATTTCCGCGAAGTAGGATCACCCTATATGTACATAGGTATTTTACATTTATTTTTACATTTACTGTATAAACCCTCCCTGTACTGTTAACAAACCACCCTTTACTTCATAAATAACAGCATGTAAGCATAAATTTATATGAAAGTGATAGATAAACTTACTGTGAATGAGGTGGTAATGACATGAAATACTCATGTGTATAGGTATTTTACAATTATTTTTACGTTTACTGTATAAACCCTCCCTGCACTGTTAAAAACCACCCATTACTTTATAAATAACAGCATGCAACGTAAATTTATATGAACGTGATAAGTAAACTTACCGTGAATGAGGTGGTAATGGCGTTTGTAGACTCCAGAGGAAATTATTCCGCAGCCAATAGCAGCTTTACGGCTGCTTTTTGCGAGCGAAGAACATGGTAATGGGGAGTTGCGGTCGCTGTTTCTTCTTTGTTGGAAGATGGTCTTATAAGGAATCATGGCATCGCCAAGAAGATTGCAGAAGGTCACCGAACGAACCATATTATCGTCATGTACCTGGGAGAATTGTTGGACTGCTTTCACATATTCATAAATGGCTGCCAAACATCGAGTGTAAGGCCAGGTTCTTCAATTTCTTCGTGCGTTTCCTGAAGTTCTTCTTCTTACTCTTCTTCGCTCGCTGATTTGGTAATTTCTTCCAAGTCTTCATCAGTCAAAGGCTGCGAGTGGCAGTCAATCAGTTCATTCACATTTTCGGGAGTCATATCTTTAAAGCCTTCTCCTCCTAGCAATGCTGCCAACTTCACAGCTTTCGCAACTGCCGAGTTATGGACTTCATCAGGATCAAATCCCTTGTAGTCGTGGATGACTTCGGGCCACAACTGCTTCCAGCTGGCATTGATTGTGGCCGGCTTCATGTCTTTGATTGCATTCTGAATATTTTGAAGGCATGTAGCAATCGTGTAATTACGCTAGTACGTTTTCATTGAGAATTCTTTGTCCGAATCCATGGATTCAACCAGGTTCGCCAGGGCATTTCGTGTATAGAGGGTCTTGAACACACGAATAACGCCTTGATCCATAGGCTGAATCAGTGACGTTGTATTCGGTGGCAGGAACTCTACTTGAACACCGTTATATTCGAGATTAGTTGCGTGGCCACCAGCATTATCCATCAAAAGAAGGATTTTAAATTCAAGGCCTTTTTCTGCAAGTTGAATTTTGACCTGAGGGATAAAGCATTGGTGAAACCAGTCTGATGTGAGTCTTTTCGTGATCCAGGCCTTAGGGTTATGCATCCAATACACTGGCAGCAGATTCTTGTTTTCATTCTTCAAAGCCCTAGGGTTCTTTGACTTGTAGATAAACCTGGGCTTTAACATGAAGCCCGCAGCATTTCCGCACATGATGGGGGTAACGCGATCTTTGTGCGCTTTAAATCCCAGAGCTTTAGCTTCTTCCTTGAAGAGAAAAGTGCGAGACGGCATTCTCTTCCAAAATAAACCAGTCTCATCCATGTTGAAGACTTGCTCATGAGCATATTCCCCTTCGGCGAGAATTTTCTTGAAGTCGTTGTTCACGTAATCTTCTGCTGCAGCTGTATCTGCAGAGGCAGCTCCGCCGTAAACCGAAACGCTTTTTAGGCCATAGCATTTTTGAAATTTGGCGAACCATCTCTTGCTTGCCACGAACGATTGTATCTTCGGTGGAGAATCTTTGGAGGGTCCTGGTTGTGGGTCATCGATATCTTCTTCTCTCCCCTCCACCTCTCCACGGTCGCCACTGTCGTCGTCGGGTTCGTTTGCAGTGAATGTCTCGTACAGCTTCTTCGCCTTTGTTTGTATGATATTGCTGTCTATGCTGATGTTCTTCTTTCTGCAATCAGCAATTCACAGGGCCAAAGCAGATTCCATCCGCACTATTATCTTATTGCGGGGTGTTACGACCCTCTTCGCTGATTTATTAAAAGAAATAGTTGCCGTTTTTCTTATATTTGCTTCGTCCTTTTTGATGTAGCAAACAGTAGATTCATTGAGGCCAAAATAGCGGCCGACATCCGCAAACCTTTTTCCTTCTTTCAGCATATCTAACAGTTTCACCTTATCCGTTATGGTTAACATCTTCCTTTGCTGCTTAGGCTCACTACCAGAAGCCTTAGAAGATGAAGGATGCTTGGGAGGCATTGCAGAGGTTGAAATACGTGAGTAAAAAAATTACCAGCAAAACGTATTAATAAGCACAACGTGAACGGCGCACACGTGAGTTAGACTGAACGAGTGAGGCGAGACAATGGAAGATGGTGGGACAACCAAACTTCAATCAAATAGCCAATAAGAACCCATGATACAGAATATACAGAAAAACAATTCTGTGATTCGTCGTCTCCCACCCTTTCATCCAATAGCATTTTATGAACTATCTCACTTTGGTGTGAGCCTTTGCGTTTTTCAAGATGCCAATATATTGTACGCTATCAGGCAGTATTGTACATGGTGTTTTTTACTATTTATTACTGTTTTATTACTCTTAGGCTAAGAAATACCTGCTTAATCAATAAAATAATGAAAATTTCAATATGTACTAGCTCACGTAGGTGCGGCCCTTTTCGTTTTCCGAAACACTGATACTGGTATCGTATTTTACATGGTGCAATACTGTTAGTATTAAGGTTTTTTACTGTTTTATTATTCTTAGGCTAAGAAATACGTTTTTTTTTTATCAATAAAATCATGAAACTACTGGAAATTTTAATATATGTTAGCTCACATAGGTGCGACCCTATATATATATATATATATATATATATATATATATATATATATATATATATATATATATATATATATATATATATATATATATATATATATATATATATAAATATATATATATATTATATATATATATATATATATATATATATATATATATATATATATATATATATATATATATATATATATATATATATATATATATATATATATATATATATATATATATATATATATATATATATATATATATATATATATATATATATATATATATATATATATATATATATATATATATATATATATATATATATATATATATATATATATATATATATATATATATATATATATATATATATATATATATATATATATATATATATATATATATATATATATATATATATATATATATATATATATATATATATATATATATATATATATATATATATATATATATATATATATATATGGGGGTCCTCGCTTAATGTCAGAGTTCCGTTCCTGACAGTTGACTTAAGTCGGATTTTGACGTAAGTTGGAACACACCTAAATTCGACCGTAGGTCCCCAAACCTATGTAAAAAATAAATCATTTAACACATGTGAAAATACTATTTGTTTTTAATCTACAATGAAAATACCCCACCCCTCAGACTGCAGAGATAGGAGCTCATGGGCCGCTACTAGAGGACACCATCTTCTCATCCAGAGATGTATGCAAAGTGCTGATGGAGTTATATGCCCATAAAGCTACAGGTCCTAATGATATATCCTCTTATGTAATTAAAATCATTGCCTCGTTATGCTAAGTAAAGAAAGTTTATATATATATACTGTATATATATAAATATATATATATATATATATATATATATATATATATATATATATATATATATATATATATATATATATATATATATATATATATATATATATATATATATATATATATATATATATATATATATATATATATATATATATATATATATATATATATATATATATATATGCATATATATATATATATATATATATATATATATATATATATATATATATATATATATATATATATATATATATATATATATATATATATATATATATATATATATATATATATATATATATATATATGAATAATCTTTTTACCCCGACCGGGACTCGAACCTAGGACTTATAATTACTAAGTCAAGGCGCTGCCAACTACACACCACAAAAGGTATAAAAGGAATCCAACATTATAGCTTATATCTGCTATACTTAGGGATGAACGCATTCTATCTGAATGCCATTATGTTCATATTACAGATTCCTCAATCTCATCTGTAATATGAACATAGTGGCATTCAGATAGAATGCGTTCATCCCTATGTATAGCAGATATAAGCTATAAGGTTGGATTCCTTTTATACCTTCTGTGGTGTGTAGTTGGCAGCACCTTGACTTAGTAATTATAAGTCCTAGGTTCGAGTCCCGGTCGGGGTAAAAAAATGATTCATGTTTTCACATATGTAATGTGCTTGCTTGTTTATTGCATGACCCGAATGAGATTGGGAATTGAATTAAATGCTAAAATGAAGCCACAAGTGAGGTTGGGGAATCTGTAATATGAACATAGTGGCATTCAGATAGAATGCGTTCATCCCAAAGTATAACAGATATAAGCTATAAGGTTGGCGTCCTTTTATACCTTCTGTGGTGTGTAGTTGGCAGCGCCTTGACTTAGTAATTATAAGTCCTAGGTTCGAGTCCTGGTCGGGTTAAAAAAATGATTCATGTTTTCACATATGTAATGTACATGCTTGGTTTTATATGTATATATATATATATATATATATATATATATATATATATATATATATATATATATATATATATATATATATATATATATATATATATATATATTCTATCTACCTTGGCTGACTCCCCCAATTAGGGGGTAGCCAACATAAAAAAAAGAAACAATAAGGGGATTGCTTTGCTCTATAGGCAATGACGAGGGAGCTTGCGACCATTCAGATGGCACTGCTGGAGTGCCACAGCCCATCCTCCCGGCTCTTCCACAACCTGTGTCACTTCATAACTGCCAACTCCCCTACTGCCCCTACCACAAGGCTATCTCTGTAAGATGCAGCCCCATGGTACCAGCAGATGCCCATCAGAGCTGCATCACAATCGCTCGCCACTCATTCCTATTCCTAGCACGCTCACTTGCTTCCCTCACATCCATCCTCCTATCATTCAGGGCTCTCCTTACTCCATCCATCCATCCAAACCTAGGCCTCCCTCTAGCATTTCCCCCATCAACTCTCGCATTCATCACCTTTTTCAGAAGTCTTTCCTCATCCATCCTTTCCACATGGCCAAACCATCTCAGAACATTCATATCTACTGTCTGCAAATTCTCTCCTCACACCCGTTCTTGCTTTCACCACTTCATTCCTAACCCTATCCAAACGAGATACACCAATCATACTCCCTAAGCATTTCATCTCAAACACATTTATTTTCTGTGTCTCACTAACTTTCATACCCCATAACCCTGATCCATACATTACAGTTGACACAACCACTTTCTCATACAAAACTTTCTTAACATTCATTTCCAATCCCCTATTCTTCATCACTCCTTTCAACGCACCCAACACCTTACATCCTTCAATCACTCTGTGACACACATCTGCTTCCGCTCCACCATTTGCAGCCATAACCGAGCCTAAATACTTAAACTGATCAACTTCCTCAAGTGTCTCTCCATTCAACATAACATTCAATCCAGCACCATCCTCATTTCTTGTACACCTCATAACCTTACACTATTCCACATTCACTCGCAACTTCCTTCTCTCACACACCATTCCAAATTCTGACACTAACTGACACAGCTTCTCCTCTGAATCTGCCACCATCACAGTATCATCTGCAAACAGCAACTGATTCAGCTCCCACTCGTTATCATCCCCATCTACCATTCTCAAATCTCGACCACGCACTCGCCCAATTTATATATATATATATATATATATATATATATATATATATATATATATATATATATATATATATATATATATATGGGGGTCCTCGCTTAACGTCAGGGATCCATTCCTGACAGCTGACATAAGTCGGATATTGACGTAAGTAGGAACACACCTAAATTCAACCCTAGGTCCCCAAACCTATGTAAAAAATAAATAATTTAAAATATTGTAAAATAATATTTGCTTTTAATCTATGATGAAAATGCTAAAACTAAGCATAATAGTATTGCTTACCTTTAAAATGTATCAATAGTAAAATTACACTACAGTACAGTACATTATTGCTTACCTTTAGTCGTGTGGTCGGCTTGCATACTGGAAGGATCATTGCTTGGGAAGGAGAGACTGACATATTGGGAGGTGGCAGCTGGAGAGGCAGGTGATGACTAGACTGGGGCAGGTGAGTCTGGAGAGGCAAAAGACCATAATGGAGGTACTGGGGCAGGTGAATAAATAGAGGTAGAGACACCTGACTAGAGGGTACAGGATCTTTCGGTGGGGACTCTACCTTCACGAAGAATTGGTGAAAGTGAGTCTGGAAGGATGCCCTCTTTTTCTCCTCATAAACTTCTCTGTTACACCGGAGGGCATCACTGATCACTCTCTTGACCTTTTTGTTACTGGCAACGTTGGGGTCCTGAACCTTGAGTTTTGCCAACAATTCCTCTGCCAGGGATAATGTTTCTTCAAATTCCTTGGTTGTGAATCTCTTTGGCTCTAGGATTGGTAGTTCTTTCTTCTCTCCAATCATTTGCTTTTTCAGTTGAATGAGGTCCTCAGTAGATAACTCCTCACCATGAGATTCCAGGAGCTCTTTTACATCATCAGCCTCTACCTCCAACCCGAGCTCCTTAATCATAACATCTACGTTCTTGATTACAGCCTCAATTGTCTCCAAAAAACCTTCGAGGTCATTCACAAAAAGGGGGCATGATTTTCTCCATACTCAATTCAAGTTGGTTTTCATTACTTCCTCCCAAGCATCACCAATATTTTTCTCAGCCTGAAGAGAATTGTACGTCTTCCAGAAGTCCTTAAGACTCAGGTTCTTGTCCTTCTCCATTGTCCTGAGAGTCATAGCGATTATTCTTTGGAGTTAGTAGGCCTTGAAAGAGGCAATGGCTCCCTGATCCATTGGCTGTAAAAGGAAATTGGTATTAGGTGGAAGGTAAACCACCTTTACATTAGGATGAAAGTCATCCAATTGGCAAGGGGGACCGGGGGCACTGTCGAGAATCAGCAACATACCTTAATGGGAACCCCCCTTATAAATACAGTACTTCTCCACTTCGTGGATAAAATGGTTATGGAACCACTCCTGAAATATTTGAAGAGTTATTCAAGCCTTCTTGTGTTGACTTTCAGGTGACTGGTAGCTGACCCTTCCAAACGCCTTTGAGCGCCTTTAGTTTTTCTGCCAAATACACCAACAAGGGCTTCAGCTTACAGTCTCCAGAGGCATTAGCCCCCAAAAGCAAAGTCAATCTCTCCTTGCTGACTTTATGGACTGGTGCTGCCTTCTCCTCCTTGGTGATGTACGTATGACTAGGCATATGCTTCCAGAATCAGCCAATCTCATTCACGTTGCATACCTGTTTGGCATGGTAGCCCTCCTCCCTTATTATCTCAACCAAAGCAATAGGCAACATTTTTGCTGCTTCCTCATCACCACTGGTAGCTACACCTTGCACTTTTATATTATACAAATTAGCAAGAGTCTTAAAACGCTTAAACCAACCTCTACTAGCAACATACTCTTCACCTGCACTGCCTTCCTCTTTTCTCTTTTCAAGGCCTTGAGCAATATTTTAGCCTTTACCTATATAAGCATAATGCTTATTGGGATACACAGTTGATTTTGGTCTTCAAGCCAAAGCCCTAGCAATTTCTCCATCTCTATCATAAGACTTGGGAGGCATTGTAATGTCAGTAATGAGCGAACACAATAAGAGAGCAGACAAAAACATTAGGCACAATGTGACGGGCGGGAATAAACTGAGTGGTGGTTCTTTTTCCCCTTTTAATGCCATGTGACTTTATTCTTACACTACGCTCAACAAACTATTTTGAATAAAATCGTATTTACGACTATGTCTGATTTAATTTTTTTATTTAATATAATCCTTCAATATAACGAAATAAATATATAAAGTTGAAAAATACGATTAGAGTAGTGCTGCTAGCTATGTATTCGTGTGTATTTTTGAATAAAACCTTATTTAAAGCTGTGTGTTTGTTTATTTTTTAGATTTAAATATAATTCTTCAATATAACCAAATATATACACATATGAATAAATAAAGCTATTAACTTGGTAAATATGAATACAGCAGTGCTGCTAGCTGTGTATTTGTCTGCCGCGCTTATAAACTGTTCAGCGAGCACAGTTTGAATTTACTGCACTAGCCAGGTAGGTCAAAAAATTATTTTATTTTTAATAATCTTTTATTTATTGACCTCTGATGTAATGGCGAAATGATGCAACTTGGAACGATGTTATATGAGGACCTCATATATATATATATATATATATATATATATATATATATATATATATATATATATATATATATTTATGATTAGTAGGTTGGCCATGGCACCAGCCGCCCGTTGAAAGACTACGACTGAAGGTATTAGGATGCAACTAGGACTGGTCCAGACAGTTCCAGGTTGAGTCTTCCTTCAGGACGGTTCTTTCCTCATGCCTACATCTACACTGAATATTCTGGCATATTCATTACACATCTCTTGCTATTCCATTACATTTGACAAGTCACAACATTCTGCACATCTGTCTCTTTTACTTTCCTTTTCCTCACATTTTGTCATTATTTATGGAAGGTTCACAACTAATGGCCTCCATTACCCGGCATAGTGGGGTGCGAAGAATCTCCAGGGATCGTGTTGACTCCACCATTGGCTTGAGGGCAGACACGCCTGGTGGTAGTAATGGTTCTGCTCTTAACCTTGCACCTCCCAATAGATCTGCCTCTTTCACTCTTCACTATTCAAATATTCGTGGGCTGAACTCTAATCTTTCGTCTGTGGAACAGCACTTGGGCACTTTCCTCCCTAACCTCCTCCTCCTATCTTAAACCCAGTTGTCTATACATGCTTCCACCTACCCATTCCAAATCTCCCACTATAATCTGTATACAGAAGATCAGGGGATGGGGCCTCATTAAGATTGTTATACACAAATGCTGATGGATTAGCTGGTAAGGCAGTAGAATTAAAAGATAGGAATCACAACAGTAAGGCAGATATAGTAGCAATTACAGAGACTAAGTTGAGTGAGGACATAAACAGTGTCACAGTTTTTCCTAAGGGCTTCAGAATACTAAGGGTTGAAAGATCTGAGAGGACTGGTGGAGGGATAGCACTGCTCATAAGTGAGAGGATTCAAGTTGAAGAAATAAACTTGGCTATAGAAAGTGAGTTCAAGGAGTTTCTTGTTGCTCGCATAAATACTGAGTCAGAGAGCATTATAATAACTGTTGTATACAACCCACCAAGGAACCAAAATAGGCTTGAAGTTTATGAGGAAAGTCATATAGGTACTATTGAAGTCATAAACTCAGTTGTTAACATGGCACGGGAAAAAAAAATGTAGGATTTTGATTATGGGAGACTTTAATCATAAAGAGATAGATTGGATAAACCTTGACCCACACAGTGGTGAGGACTCATTCGGGGCAAGATTCCTAGATTGCGTACAAGGGAATTTCCTACACCAACATGTAATGGAACCAACAAGGGCCAGGGGTGGGGATGAGCCATCACTACTTGATCTAGTGTTCACAGATAATGTGTTGGATATTGAAAATATTGAGTATGAACCACCAATTGGAAAGAGTGACCACTGTGTGTTGTTGATGGAGTATATCATTGAAGATATTCTTCCTGAGAGTAGAGGCACTGAGGACATGAGGAGGAACTATCCGAAAGGAGATTACATAAAAATGAATGAGCTTTTTGCAGTTATTGACTGGAGAACCTTATTTTACAACAAATCTGTACAAGAAATGTATGACATCTTTTGTGAGAAATATGGGAAGATAGTAGATTGCTGCATACCTGTCACCAAAGTAGGTGTAATTCATGCCAGAGAGAAATGGTTCGATAATGGGTGTAAAAGAGCTAAGGAGTGGAGAGACAAATGCTGGAAAAGGTATAGGAGGAGAAAAAACATAAATGCCTGGCAAACCTACAAAAGAGCAAGAAATGACTACCTAAGTAAAAGGAGAGAGTCAGAGAGAGATTATGAGAGGGACATCACCAGGAAGGCTAAAGAAAATCCCAAGCTTTTCCACAGCTTTATCAGAGGAAAACTGAAGGTAAAAGAACAGGTTTTAAGGCTAAAGAGAGCGGATGGAAGCATCACTGAGACGGATGAAGAGATCTGCAAAGAATTGAACAAGGAGTTTCAGTCAGTATTTACAGTAGAAAATACCCCACCCCCTCAGATTGCAGTGATAGAAGCTCAAGGGCCGGTATTAGAGAACATCAACCTTACAGCCACAGAGGTATGCAAAGTGCTGATGGATTTAGATGTTCATAAAGCTAGAGGTCCCGATGACATATCCCCTCATGTGCTTAAGAAATGCGCAAACACAATATCAGTGGCACTAAGTATCATATTTAAGGAGTCACTGGAGTCGGGGGAGATTCCAAGATGCTGGAAACAAGCAAATGTGATACCTATCTTCAAAAAGGGAAGGAGGGATACGGCTCTGAACTATAGACCAGTTTCCTTGACCAGCATAGTTTGCAAAGTTATGGAGACACTACTAAGGAAACATATCTCTATTCACTTGGAATCCTTCAACTTTTTGTCAGTGAGGCAACATGGCTTCAGAGAAGGCAGATCAACAGTAACAAACTTATTAGAATTTTATGATGAGGTAAGCCAAATCTTACAGGAAAGAGAGGGCTGGGCAGATTGCATATTCCTAGACTTCCAGAAAGCGTTTGATACTGTTCCACATGGGAGACTTATTAGGAAGCTGCAATCAATGGCTAGAATAGGTGGAAATGTTTTGGAATGGATAAAAACTTATTTAGAAGGAAGGGAACAGAGGGTTAGAGTAAGACACTCAGTGTCTGAATGGAGAAGAGTTGGTAGTGGAGTTCCACAGGGTTCAGTTTTAGGGCCACTTTTGTTCCTTGTATATGTAAATGACCTACCAGAGTCTGTAACTTCATTCATGAATATGTTTGCAGATGATGCAAAGATTGTGAAGAAAGTAAAAAACGAGAACAATGGTAGAGAACTTCAGGAGGATCTAAATAATCTGCATGAGTGGTCAGAAAAGTGGCTAATGAAATTCAATACTTCAAAATGTAAGGTAATGAGAATGGGTACAAGTGCAAGAAGGCCCAAGCTTGACTACTCGGTGGCTAGAGTACAACTTCAAGAGACAGAAAATAAGAGAGATCTAGGAGTAAACATACTGGCTGATTTGTCTCCAGAAATACATATAAATGGCATAGTAAGGGCAGCATATGCATTCTTATCAAATGTAAGGGTAGCCTTCAGGCACATGGACAAGGAAATGTTCAGAAATATTTATGTAACCTATGTTAGGCCAAAACTCGAATATGCAGCCCCCTTTTGGAATCCGCACTTGAAAAAACACATAGCTAAGCTTGAAAAAGTTCAAAGACATGCCACGAAACTGGTGCCAGAAATACGCAATCTCAGTTATGATGAGAGGCTGAGGGAATTAGACTTACCATCATTCGAAGCTAGAAGAGTAAGGGGGGATATGGTGACAGTCTTTAAATTCCTTCATGGTTATGATAGAGTGGATAGGGATCGATATTTCGATATGGCTGGCTCTAGAACTAGAGGTCATAGTTTGAAGCTTCATAAGAAAACTTCTTTGCAGGATGTAAGGAAATACTTTTTCAGTGTAAGAGTAGTTGATAATTGGAATTCGCTAAACGAGGAGGTAGTTAATGCTATCTCAATCCATAGTTTTAAGGACAGGTATGATAAGTATCACTAAGTCTAAAATGGAACCGATCAGGAGACGGGAAGATACGAGCTTTGGGCTCTTTCCCGTAAACACAATTAGGTAATCACAATTAGGTAATCACTCGTTTTCATTCCAAAGGCGGGGTCTGTGCATACTGCAACATTAACACTCCTACTGTAAGGCTCATGGACCTTGAATCTCCTGACTTTGATGTTCTCTGGCTAAAAGTCTATCTCTCCACTACCACTATCATCCTTTGCTTATGCTACTGTTCTCCAAACTCCACCGAGTTTGTGTCTTTCTTTAAATATCTCTCCTCGTGCCATGAGTCCTTGCTATCTTCTCACCCACATGCCGAAGTTCTCTACATTGCAGACTTCAATGTACACCACAGTGAGTGGCTTCATTCTTCTCACACTGATGTGGGAGGAAGCGAAGCCCTTGCTTTCTCTATTACTCACGATCTGGAGCAAATTATCAAACATTCTACTCATGTTCCTGATCGTCACGAACATGCTGCAAAACACTCTTGACCTATTTTTTACTTCTAACCCTTCAAACTACTCGTATTCTGTGCTTTCCCCTCTTGGTAAATCTGACCACTCTATGATCTCTGTCTCTTCCATTTTCGCTCCCCCACCACCAATCCCTCCTACTCAACGCCGCCTTTGGCACTTCGAGCGAACCCAACATGAAAATTTGCGTAACTTTCTCTTTGACTTCCCATGGGATGACTACTGCTTTCGGTCCCGCAACCCTGATCAGGTAGCTGTAAAGTTGCCGAGATCATGACCGAGGGAATGAAGGCGTACATCCCTTCTTCTACAAAAACTTTCTCTCCCCCTAAACCTTGGTTTGACCGTGCCTGCTCCATGGCTATCCAGGCTAGGAATCAGGCTCACCTATCTTACCAAGCCTCTCCTTCTGATTTAACTCGCTCTGCTTTTATTATAGCTAGGAATCGCTGTACAGCTCAGATTCGAAGGTCTAAGGCTTCCTTTATAAGAAGGAAAGTTGATGACCTTAACTCCTCTCCCACTGACAAATGCTTCTGGTCCTTAGCCAAAAATCTCTCCAAAAACTTATGTAACTCTAGCTTTCCCCCTCTCATTCATTCTGATGGTTCTATAGCTTGCTCTCCCACTGACAAAGCCACTCTCTTTGGCTCTCATTTTTCTGCCAACACTTCTATCAACAATTCCAGCGCACCTGTTCCTCAGTCTTTTTCCCCTCTCTAACCCTATGCCCTCCCTTATCCTTTCTTCACGCAAAGTTCATAAGGTTCTTCGCTCGCTAAAGACAAACAAGGCATCTGGTCCCGATGGTATCCCTGCAAGGTTCCTTAAGGAGTTTGCAGATGAACTGGCTCCCGTGCTTTGCTGTCTTTTTCTCCTCATTCTGTCAACCAGTATCTATCCTTCATCTTGGAAGCATGCTATAGTTCAACCTGTTCCTAAGAAGGGTGACCGCTCTATTCCTTCTAACTACCGACCTATTGCTCTAACCTCCTCTATTGCTAAAGTTTTCGAAACTTTGCTCAATGCTCACTTCTTGAAATGCCTTGAATCTAACTCACTTATCTCCGATCACCAGTACGGCTTCCGCAAGGCAAGATCCACTGGTGATCTCCTGTCCTATCTTACTCATGTATGGTCATCTTCTCTGAGGAACTATGGGGAATCCTTTGTTGTCGCCCTTGATATCTCTAAGGCTTTTGACAGAGTCTGGCACAAGGCTCTGTTGGCCAAACTCCCTGCCTATGGCTTTACCCCTTCTTTCTGTTCTCTGATTTACAGTTTTCTTACTGACCGTTCTATATCTGTAGTTGTTGATGGTGCGACATCTAGCCCTTTCTCTGTTTCCAGTGGTGTTCCACAGGGCTCAGTTCTTTCACCTACTCTCTTCCTTCTCTTCATCAATGATCTTCTACAATCCCCATCTTCCTCTTTTCTTCATGCCTTTGCCGATGATTCTACCCTTCACTTTTCCTCTGTCTTTTCTTCACAGCCTTCATCTGTTACTCGTAATCAATCTCGTATCACTCTTTCTTCTACTCTTAACTCCGATTTGCAGAGAGTATCTGAATGGGGCACTCAAAATTTAGTTAAATTCAATGCCTCCAAGACAGTGTCTGGCTATCTCTTTATCTTCTTCTCCTCCTGATAACCCTATTGTCTTCGAAACTAATGAAATTTACCCTCTTAAGTCTATCAATATATTAGGAATCCATATAGCCTCTAACTTGTCTTGGAGGAATCACATAATCCAAATTTCCAAATCATCATCCAAAAAATTGGGGATTTTGTTTCGTTTTCGTCATTACTTTTCCTCATTGCAGTTACTTAAAATTTACAAAGGTCTTATCCGCCCCTGCTTAGAATACTGCTCACACATCTGGGGTGCTTCTTCCTTTACTTATCTTCTTGATAGGGTTGAATCTAAGGCAGTCAGACTCATTAATGATCCTTCTCTTACTTCTAACCTGGATTCTCTCTCTCTTCGCCGTAAGGTATCTTCCCTTTCGCTTTTCTATCGCTACTACGTCCATCGCTGCTCTGATGAGTTGGCGAGTTGCATCCCTCCTCCACTGCCGAGGCCGCGTAACACTCGCCAAGCGGCCTCATCTCACAGGTACTGTGTGGAGATTTGTAGCTCGCGGATTGGTCGGTGCAGCGACTGCTTCTTCCCATCTACCTCCAGACTCTGGAACTCTCTTCCTCCTTCTGTCTTTCCTAATTCTTATGACCTTTCATCCTTCAAAAAGCAGATCTATCGTCATCTCAGAGCCTAGTCCTCCATATCTCTGGGTCCTCTTTACTTTGACTGTTTTTTTCTGTCTGTCGTTTTCCTTTGTGTGACATTACTTCATCTCTGCCTTGCCCTTAACCTTTTTCTTTTCCTTCGTCTTGGTATTTTCTCGTGTCCGGGCCTTTGTTGATTAGGGCAGTTTCTGCCTGTCCCGGTGTCACACTCAAAAAAAAAAAAAAAAAAAAAAAAAAAAAAAAAAAAAAAAAAAAAAATATATATATATATATATATATATATATATATATATATATATATATATATATATATATATATATATATATATATATATATATATATATATATATATATATATATTATATATATATATATATATATATATATATATATATATATATATATATATATATATATATATATATATATATATATATATATATATATATATATATATATATATATATATATATATATATATATATATATATATATATATATATATATATATATATATATATATATATATATATATATATATATATATATATATATATATATATATATATATATATATATATATATATATATATATATATATATATATATATATATATATATATATATATATATATATATATATATATATATATATATATATATATATATATATATATATATATATATATATATATATATATATATATATATATACACACTTAAGAAAGACAAATGGACTTGAAAGGGTTCTTGCATATATATATATATATATATATATATATATATATATATATATATATATATATATATATATATATATATATATATATATATATATATATATATATATATATATATATATATATATATATATATATACATATATGCCTCTTTCCCCCTTGTAATGTTGTTGCCGAGCCAAGAAATGCGCATTCATCACGATGCACACACACACACCTTTTTGTTGATAAATTTTTCTGAAATGGGACATCACATTGTTATTTAAAATGTTCACTGGTCTGTTGATCACAGTTTTGTCAGGATGATGATCCTCAGTGAAAGCCTGCACATCACTCCCCAATACTAAAAATTTCTTTTAACTTTTCACTTGAAAACTTTACCCTCTCATCCTCCTCCTCCACTGGTTGCTTCTCTTGGATAGTCTTCACCTGTTCACGTTGCAATTCGATCAATTCTTGTGTGGTGAGTTCTTGTTTGTGATCCTCCACTAGCTCCTTTAAATCCTCCTCGTTGACCTCCAAGCCCAAACATTTGCATATGACCACAATCTCGTTCACCATATTAACAGCTGTCTCCTTGAAACCTTCGAAGTCTCTATCAGCCACACCCTGGCCAAATTTCCTTGTGGCAGACTGGAGCGTACGGTAATAGATATCCTTCCATGCCTTGTAAACGAGGCCTATGCAGTGGAGGATAATGAAGTGGTCTTTCCAGAATTCATACAGTGTCAAATCCATGCCGTTGGTGACATAGAAACACCTGGAAAAGACTCTTCATATACAGTTTCTAAATATTAGAAATAACTTGTTGGTCCATGGGCTGGAGGAGAGGAGAGTTGTTTGGAGGCAGAAAAAAATTGACTTTAATAAAGTCGTATATGATATCAAGGTCTTCTTTCAAACCTGGAGGATGGGCAGGAGCAAAATCCATTACTAGAAGACACTTAAAGGGCAATCCTTTTTCCTCAAGCTTTTTCTTGACAGCTGGCACAAAAATTTTAGTCAACCATTCTGTGAAAAGGATACATCTTGCCAAAGCCTTGCTATTCGTCTTCCACATTACCTGAAGTCTAGCCTACACATTATTGCACTTAAGAACTCGTGGGTTTTCAGAGTGGTAGAATAAGAGGCTTAATCTTGAAATCCCCACTTGCATTAAAACGCATAATAAAAGTGTAAGCCTGTTCTTCATTGGTATGTGGCCAGGCAATGACTCCTCCTCTTGGGTTATATAGGACCTTCTAGGTATTTGTTTCCAAAACAGTCCTGTTTCATCACTGTTAGAATATTGCTGTGAGATGTAACCTTCTCTTTCAATAAATTTACCGAATTCTACCACATAGGCATCCACTGTAATATTTGAATCTCTATGCCTAACAATACTATGAATTCCAGTTTGTCGACAAAATTTTTCAAGCCAGCCTCTACTTGCTTTAAATTTGTAAATTTTAGCATCACTAGCACGTGCAGTGTTCGCTACTAAATCATGGTGTAACTGTAGAGCCTCCCCTTATATTATAGCCTCGCTAACACTATCTACCGCAAGCTTTTTTTCATTTATCCAAACTAACAATAATTTTTCTGCCTCATTATTCTTTACTATAGTAGAGATGGTAAATTTTGACATGTTATACTGCGTTGTAAAATCATAAACATAAACACAATTCTCATGTTTAGCTATTATTTCTTTCTCTGTTTCCACAGTAATATGCTTAGTTTTTTAACTCCACTATCACTAATACTTTTCACTTTCTTATGAGCCATAATGAGGGCTAATATAAAGTAAAAAGCAAAATCTAAATATCTACAATGAAAGAACCACGAGCGATCTTCAGAGTGCGGGCAACAATGTTGCATTGAGAGCAAATACACGGTCACCCAGACGGATGTGAATGTGTATATGTATTCATACCTCGAGGTTTGTTCACGGGTTGATTCAAAATTTATTCGAAAATTATATTCGTAGGTCGATTTGTTAGTGTTGGGGAAGTTCATAGGTGGAAGTTCAACTGCATACTGAATTTTTCTTTGTTACTGTAGTTCTGAGTATGATCATGATTTTTTGAAAATAGAAAGCACTTGCCAACTTATTTGTATGCTTCTCTACAAGGTGTGTGTAATTACCTAATTGTAATTACCTAACTGTGCTTGCAGGAAAGATCCCGAATCTCGTTATTTCCTGTCTCCTGTTCGGGTCCCTTGTGTACTTAGTGATACTTATCATACTTGTCCTTAAAACTATGGATTGAGTTAGCATTAACTACCTCCTCACTTAGCCAATTCCAATTATCAACTACTCTTACACTAAAAAAGTACTTCCTTACATCCTGCAAAAAAGTTTTCTTGTGGAGCTACAAACTATGATATCTAGCTCTAGTGCCAGCCATATCAAAATGTTGATCAGTATCCACTCTGTCATAACAATGAAGGAATTTAAAAACCGTCACCATATCCCTGCTCATTCTTTTACCTTCGAGTGATTGTAATATACTTCCCTCATCATCTCATCATAACTAAGATTGCGAATTTCTAGCACCTGATTTATGGCATGTCTTTGAACTTGTGTGTGTGTAATTACCTTATTGTAATTGCCTAATTGTGATTATGGAAAAGAGTCACAAGCTCGTAACTTCCTGTCTCCTGGTCTGTTTCATTTTGTACTTAGTGATACTTAACATACTTGTCCTGAAAACTATGGAATGAGTTAGCATTTACTACCTCCTCGCTTAGCCAGTTCCAATTATCAACTACTCTTACACTAAAAAAGTACTTCCTTACATCCTGAAAAGTTTTCTTATGAAGCTTCAAACTATGACCTCTAGTTCTAGTGCCAGCCATATTAAAATATCGATCCCTATCCACTCTGTCATATCCATGAAGAAATTTCAAAACTGTCATACCATTTCCCCCTCATTCTTCTAGCTTCAAGTGATGGTAAGTCAAATTCCCTCAGCCTCTCATCATAACTGAGATTACATATTTCTGGTAACAATTTCGTGGCATGTCTTTGAACTTTTTCCAGCTTAACTATGTGCTTTTTTTGCCTGTCCCATTGTCACACTCATTAAAAAAAAAATAGTCCATGTGCTTGATGGCTACCCTAACATTTGCCAAGAAAGCATATGCTGCTCTTACTATGCCATTTATATGCATTTCTGGAGACAAATCGGCCAGTATGTTTACTTCTAGATCATTCTCATTCTGGGTCTCTTGAAGTTCTACTCCTGCCATTAAGTAGTCAACTTGGGCCTTCTTGCACTTGTACCCATTCTCATTACCCTACATTGAAGTATTGAATTCCATTAGCCACTTTACTAACCACTCAAACAGACTATTTAGGTCTTCCTGAAGTTCTCTGCCATTGTTTTTGCTTCTTACTTTTTCACAATCTTTGCATCATCTGCAAACATATTCATGAATTAATTTACAGACTCTGGTAGGTCCTTTACATTTATATGCAATAAAAGTGGCCCTAAAACTGAGCCCTGTGAAACTCTATTACTAACTCTTCTCTATTCAGACACTGAGTGTCATACTCTAACCCTCTGTTCCCTTCCTTCTAAGTAAGTTAATATCCATTCCAAGATATTTCTTCCTATTCTTGCCATTGCCTGTAGCTTTTTAATAAGTCTCCCTTGAGGGACAGTGTCAAATGCTTTCTGGAAGCCTAATAATATGCAATCTGCCCAGCCCACTCTTTCCTGTAAGATTCGGCTTACCTCTTCAATAAAGTTCAAATTGGTTTGTTATTGTTGATCTACCTACTCTGAAGCCATGTTGTCTCACTGAAAAAGGGTGAAGGCTTCCAAGTGAAGATAAATATGTTTCCTTAGTAGTTTCTCCATAACTTTGTAAACTATGCTAGTCAAGGAAACAGGTCTATAGTTTAGAGCCGTATTCCACCTTCCCTTTTAGAAGATAAGTACTACATTCGCTTGTTTCCAGCATCTTGAAATCTCCCCTGACTCTAGCGGCTTTTCATATATGATACTTGGTGCTACTGATTATGATTTTGAACATTTCTTAATTACACAAGGGGATATATCATCAGGACCTGTAGCTTTATGGGCATCCAACTCCATCAATGCTTTGCATGCCTTTATGGCTGAAAATAAATATATGAATAACCCAGAGTTTAAAATATCTCGCAGTGACCATGGCCGAGGGGATGGGATCTGTCTGTATGTTAGAAATTATCTTAGTGCATCAGAATAACCACAGGTCTATAAAAAAACAGAAGTTCTCGAAGATTTATGGATCACTGTGCAGTATCATAAACTTCTATCTGTCATTGTAGGGTGTGTTTACCGTCACCCTAAAGCCCCTTCCAGTTCATTCAGTCATCTGCTAGAAACATTCAGGAGTATCTGTGTGGGCCATAAGTCCGTATACATACTTGGTGACCTTAATGATGACTTGCTCTCAGCAGATAACAAAATGAAAAGGGTGATCAACACTGTGAAGTTAACACAAATAGTGACAAAACCGACCCGCATAACCCCTAATTCTAGGACTCTAATAGATCTGATAATAACAAATAAAGTGGAAAGTATACCCTATTGGGACGTAGTTCCCTGTCCAATTGCAGACCAGGAGCTCAACATTGCTATGCTAAGCATAAACGAGCCCAAAAGGAAGCCTCTCTTCAAGACAGTCCGGTGTCTAAAACATTATTCCCCTGATATCTTTTGTGTAGCATTACTCAACAACACAAACGTACTTAATAGAATTATAAACACAGATAACGTCGATTTGCAGGTTGAGATTCTAACTAAAATCTTCCGTGAATGCTTAGATTGTTGTGCACCCATTGTAACAAGAAAAATAACCCTCCCCTCAGCCCCCTAGCTAACTAATGACATCAAAGAGGCAATGCAAATTAGAAATCAAATACCAAAAGAGCTAAAAATGAATAGATATGATATGACTCTCCAAGAAAGTTATAAAACAGAAAAGAAACGTGTCAGATCTCTCATCAATGTAAGTAAAAAAGACTTTTACAAAAAACAATTTTATGACTCTAGACATGATACAGCGACAACATGGAAAGTGATAAGAATCATAATACCAAATCAAAAGACTACATCAGAAAGTTATGAAAATATTACGGAGTTGAAAGACAAAGTGGAAAACTTTAATAAGTATTTTGCTAACGTTAGCAAAAATACATATGAGAAAACACAAGAAAACATCAACTTGGTGAATATGAGTAATTACTTAAATGTCAATTCATCCAATGTAAACACAAGAGATACCTCAAGATAAATCCTATTGACTGTGCTACCATAATTCTTACAATAAAGAGCCTAAGAAACTCTGGCTCTTATGGTCCAGATGGTATACCACTTCAATTCATAAGATGCTCTACCCATGATAGTACCTTATATTCTAACTATTATGAAAACTTCCATTGTTACTAAAAAGTTTCCTGCCTTTTGGAAAAAATCACATGTAATACCTCTGCATAAAAAAGGGGACAGAGAAGATGTGACAAACTATTGTCTCATTTCCCTGCTACTCATTTTCTCTAAAATATCAGAAAAAATTGTTGCATGCCAACTTATGTCATAATTAGAGTCAAATAAACTATTAGCTATTAACCAACACGGTTTCAGACCAAAACTCTCGAGGGAAACTACAATGCTCAAAGCTACGAATAGTATCTATAATAATATAGATATAAAAAAAAATATCTCTGGTTGTAGTATTAGACTTATCAAAAGCCTTCGACAGTGTAAACCATGAAATTCTTATAAGTAACTATACTAACCTAAATGTTGATCCGACCACTACTCGGTTAAATGAAACTCAGAATTCAACTTTCTTTTAATTTTGGAAATGCAATGACATTAAAAGAATTGAAATAAATTTTTTAAATTAAATTTTATGAAATGCTGTCTCAAATCCCAGAGGTGGTGAGCACGATTTCGATTCCCGGCACCACAGATGTATGCCAAGACTTTGGCCTCAACTCGACGATTACCTCTGTCACACAGGCAGAGTAGAATAGAGGACACTGCAATTGCAGAAACAGAAATGACACATTGTTAGTAACGGGAAACTGAAAGCATGAGCACACATAATGAGTGTCCAAAATTATTCTACTTGATGAAAATATATTGGTTAGTCACAGCTAACCAGTAATATTTATGCTACCATAAGAGCATACAAAACCATTAATTCTTTGCTGGTATTAAAGGAAAACAATTTATTCCCAATAAAAGAAGAATAAGCAAGACAAATACAGTACTGTATGTATTCCTTAAATAGTGGGCAACCACAAAAGTTGCAATGCTTATTAATGATTTGCAATTAATATTGTAAAACACTCTATTTATGATTAAAGAAAAATCTATCAGATAAATACAGTATTCATTCAGTTTTGGTTATCAAGAACTATTTGCAATGAAAAAGGGGCAGAACCACCTTTTGAAGTATTTGCAACTTATAACTCAAAACACTTTATCCCCAAAATATGAAGAATCAGCAAGATAAATACAGTATGCATTCATTAACTTGTGGTTAACAGGATATATTTGCAAAGCCAACAGGGTAAAATTCTCTTTTAATTATTTGCGGTTTATAGCATAAAGCACTTTAGTTAAATGGTTAATTACTTGCAATTTATATAGCAAATAGCTTTATTCTCGAGTTTTTTTGAAGTAAAACACTTTATTTACGATGATAGAAAGGGGTGAAATAATATTAGAAGTTGTTAGGAGAAGGAATAGATTTTTACGGGCTCATAACAAATCTTCAGAGGATGAGATTTTCGTTTATCACAGTCAATGATAGAAACTTCATAGCAATGTATATCATCTGTAATTTCCAGGTTAAGGAATTAACTTTGGCAAGTGAGATTCCAGTTAGGTAATCTACAAAAGTTCGTTTGTATGGGAATAGAATCTGAGAAAATTTTCGTAGGCTTAGACCAGTAACGAATGTAACTAATTCTCAAAATCCCAATTTGCTTGACCAACGAGCTTTACCATACACTATTCCTCACCTTGTTTGTGCCAGATGAATTCCTGTGAAGACGCCATGTAAATAAGGTTTGAAATAGGCTTGACTGCTGAGGCAAGATATTGCCTCTGGGATGTTTGGCTGCCAAATGAGGACGCCTCAATGTCCCTCCTGATGACGTCATCTGTAGGATATATTTCTAGAGCAGTAACTGGCTCTTATATTATTCCAGGGCTACTTTAGTGGTGGTTCCTGGCAGGCAATTATAGCAGAGATGCAAGGGAGAGACAGTATTTTAGGTGTCACAAGTGGAAGCAAATAAAATAACACGAGATTAATTATGGAAAATTAGGTTACTGGTGAACAATCTCTGAAACGTTCTTTGCGGTGTAGGAGACGG
>JAXCGZ010006732.1:0-5000 GCA_037179515.1 Halocaridina rubra
TATATATATATATATATATATATATATATATATATATATATATATATATATATATATATATATATATATATATATATATATATGTGTGATTACCTAATTGTGATTACCTAATTGTGTTTACGGGAAAGAGCCCAAAGCTCGTATCTTCCCGTCTCCTGATCGGTTCCATATTTAGACTTAGTGATACTTATCATACCTGTCCTTAAAACTATGGATTGAGGTAGCATTAACTACCTCCTCGCTTAGCGAATTCCAATTATCAACTACTCTTACACTGAAAAAGTATTTCCTTACATCCTGCAAACAAGTTTTCTTCCGAAGCTTCAAACTATGACCTCTAGTTCTAGAGCCAGCCATATCGAAATATCGATCCCTATCCACTCTATCATAACCATGAAGGAATTTAAAGACTGTCACCATATCCCCCCTTACTCTTCTAGCTTCGAGTGATGGCAAGTCTAATTCCCTCAGCCTCTCATCATAACCGAGATTGCGTATTTCTGGCACCAGTTTTGTGGCATGTCTTTGAACTTTTTCAAGCTTAGCTATGTGCTTTTTCAAGTGCGGATTCCAAAAGGGGGCTGCATATTCGAGTTTTGGCCTCACATAGGTTACATAAATATTTCTGAACATTTCCTTGTCCATGTGCCTGAAGGCTACCCTTACATTTGATAAGAATGCATATGCTGCCCTTACTACGCCATTTATATGTATTTCTGGAGACAAATCTGCCAATATGTTTACTCCTAGATCTCTCTCATTTTCTGTCTCCTGAAGTTGTACTCCAGCCACCGAGTAGTCAAGCTTGGGCCTTCTTGCACTTGTACCCATGTGTGTGTGTGTGTATATGTATGTGTATACGTATATATATATATATCCTGTGCCCTGTGGGGCGGGCACAATATCAAAGAATAGCCTCACCGTATTCCCTGCGTGTCGTAAAAGGCAACTAAAAGTGGACGGGGCGGGGGGACTGGGAATCCCCCCCCCTTGTACCAACCTCCTGTGAGACGTCAAAGAAGAAGGGGAGTGGGGGGGAGAATAACTTCTCCCCAAATTGTTTTCCTTTTTTGATGTCGGCTACCCCCCAATTTAAGGGGGAAACAGCCAAGGTATATATATATATATATATATATATATATATATATATATATATATATATATATATATATATATATATATATATATATAACTTTTGTTTATATCTTCAGAGAGAGAGAGGCACTACTAATTTAAGTCTCCTATTCCCATTCTGGAATGTAGAATAACTATGACGTCCGGCCACGGACGGGAAGTGTGCGATATTAGTTATATCTCGTCATTTCGCTGCATTTTCTCCTCCGTGAGAACTTCACGCACGTTAGGGTTAAAGTTGAAATGCCATTGAGAGAGTGATGAATGTAAAGTTTTGAGATCATTTGGCTATCCCAACGAAGAAAACAGTGGGAGTAAAGTACTGCCCTCTATCGTCAAGGTCTCGAACAACTTTGTAATATTTGTATGGTGGTGGAGGAAGGGTGGATGCCGCTCCTTCCCTCATCTCGTCTGCTGTAGGCGATTTTGGTAATGTATTTTAGCATATTGTACGAAGTTATCTAGTCCAGGGGCATGTATGGAATTCTTTTAGGTTTTGGCGTTGGAATTTGTGGGTAATATATGGGATTGACTATTTTTAAAAGTAGCGTTGTAGCCAGTGGGGTTTTGGTGGGGTTGCTGTTTAAGGTTGGAATGGGGTTCGGTTTATGAAGTTGAACATTTTAAAGAAAATATGTGTAATTTAATTTTGGGATTTTTGTTTTGCTGAAAATTATATGGTCTTTTTTGCAATTAGCCCTCCCCCTCAAGAACATTTTTTTTTTAGGAGACATTGGTTGTAGTAAAGGATCGGACCAGAGAATAGAGAAGGCAGCATAATGTACATAAGTAATAAGTGTCAACAGATTTTTATATTCACCTCACAGATCACTCCAGTAAAACCTTTGTGAATCCCGATTAGCTTATAACGTAGCTTAATCTAACTTTACCTTGCCTAGTCATGTCCTCTTGTACATATTTAAACCACGGTTAGTTATTTTAGTAGCCATGCATACAGTCAGGTTAGGTGGGATTGTTAGGTATGATGCTATCACTGCAAATTAATATGTGCTCCTAGTTTCTCTGGCAATCCATAACATAATCTTAGTAAAACTAACAAAATTACTAACTTCCTAACGAAACTGCAGACATCAAGTTCAACTCCTTTGGTAAGAATTACCATAGATTCTACATTTATGCCTCACTAGATTTCTAGTGTTTAGTTTTTCTCTGCTTTAGATTTCATTCTAGTTGTTTAACAAATTATTCTGAGACCACTACGTCAAAGAATGTGAATGTGATGCCGGCCATTGCTATTGAAATTGTGTTAACTGATGTTTGCTGTTTACATAAATAAGCTGTCTGTGTTTAATTAGCCTACGTGTAACAGCTAATCTTGGAAAAGACAACAGTGATGTGTAAGAGTTAAAAACTACTTCATTTTATCAATTTACATTAATTGGTAGTGTCATTATTTTGGCAAGGTTGTATCATCATGGTAAGAAAAACTATTTACTCAGTGTGGAAGGAAAGCTTTTAACACATACCTAAAAATAAATAAAAAGCACTGTGGTTTTGCATCTTATTAAATTTTAAATAGTGCAGTTTTACACATATGTGGTTTGAAAATATAAAAAAAAAACAAAATTCAGAATATTTTCTCTTAAAACTACATTCTAACAACTTATGTACTAATTTTTCCTATGTTTAGATTGTATTGCATGCGATTTTTGTACAGTATAGTGATCTAGGGATGGGCTCTATGCAAAGTACAGTATAGACATGATTTTTGACTTGCGTGAAATGGTGGAAGCAATTGACTGCTTAAGACGAGGGACAACTTTTTGTTAGTGTTACAGCTTATTTAATTTTTTTGTTTGTTAATTGTGAGTAAAGTAATGAACTTTTGATAAACTATCTGTAAATGATTTTGCGATTAGGCTAGTGCATGTGTGCTTTGAAGTGGCCAGTCCTCTTACAAGGGGATGCTTTGATGTTATTCATATTTGCATGGCAAGTAACTTTAACAATTTACGGGGTTATTTAACGTTCCATGGAGTTTTGGGGGTTACTCATCTTAATAAGATCAACATTGATTGAGGACTTTATACAGGGGGTCCTCGATTTACATTGTTCCGAGTTATGCATTTCTGCCGTTACGATAGAGGCCCATGACCTACCTGCCTTGTGTGATATATACAAACTTCGTGCACTGAACAGTTTGTAGGCCTGACAGATGAATACACATGTAGCATCACTGTTCTGTACATATATATGAAGTTAATGGCTTTATTTATTTAGTTTATATATTTGGTTATTTGAAGGAATTAGATTTCTATTCAAAATTACCAAATATATAGCCGTAAATACAATCTTCATGCAAAAAGGTTTGTTGAGGTTGACGAAAGAATAGCCTCACGGCATTGTTGTATACGTATACTGTATATCAATTTAATGGTTTTATTTATTTATTTATTTAGGTATTTAGTATTTGAAGGAATTAGGTTTGATTTATTTGCAAAAAACCTAATACATAGTCGTAAATACGATCTTTATGCAAAATTTTTTTTAAGGTTGGCAAAAGAATAGTCACACGGCATTATTGTATACGTATATACAGTATCAAGTTAATGGTTTTATTTATTTATTTGTTCATGTACATTATATGGTTACTTGAAGGAATTAGACAGAAGAAGAATTATATAGAAGAAAATCTAAGAAACGATCTCATGAAAAGAATAATAGCAGGAAAACAAAACTCGAAAAAGGATTATTTGGCAATATCAACTGAAGTATATACAGATAAGGTAAATATCACCTATAAAGAACTGAAGTCTATTTTGAAAGAAGATATGAAAGGGAAGATATAAAACAGTGATCTTAGCATTTGGATACATTAAGTACAAGAAAGGTCAAGTTTGAAAATTTACTCCAAATGGAAAAAGAAATGAAAAGTGAAGAAAAGCTTTATGATAATAGACCAGCATCAGTTATTTTTTTACAAAACAAGAACAAATATATAAGTTTTGGAGAAAGAGAGAAACCAAAAGACAACAAAAAGAACAATAAGAAAGCATTTTTAAGAGAAGTGCCATTGTAATGGCATTGCTTCTCGACCTGAACCTGAACCTCTCGTCTGCCATATCTTTTATCAAGCTCATTCGCTATGATTACATACTTTCAACATTAAGAGGTTATTAGTGCTTTCGCTGGATGACCAGCATTGACGGCACATCCCAGTGAGCCTCCTGTTGATTCAGGAGAAAGCAAAAACATTGTTTAATGCCGTGAAAATGGGAAAGGGGGGAAGGAGAAGTGTCATCCACTGTTCTTTTGCTCATTTGCTGGTGTTAAACTATTCGTCCCTAAGTTGGTATGGGGTCTGAAGTTATTCTGTTATCCAGATGCAAGCCAACCATTGTAGTAAAGGTAAACAATACTGTATAGTGTAGTTTTACTATTTTCATGTCTTAGATTAAGAGCTTATATTATTTTTCTATATTTTAGAGTATAGTATTTATTTTTAGCATTGGTGGGTGTGGGGGTTTAGGATGCTAGAGTGTTGTTAAGATTCTGTTTTACTAAGGGGACTCAAAGTACCGAGCTCGGTTAAGAGCTCACAAACAGACAGGACAGATATTTGTACTTGAACACCCCATCTCTATTACCATTAGTCGGTTAAATGAAACTCAGAATTCAACTTTCTTTTAATTTTGGAAATGCAATGACATTAAAAGAATTGAATTAAATTTCTCAAATTAAATTTTATGAAATGCTGCCACGAATCCCGGAGGTGGTGAGTATGATTTCGTTTCCCGGCACCACGGACGTATGCCAAGACTTTGGCCTCAACTCGATGATTACCTCTGTCACACAGGCAGAGTAGAATACAGGACACTGCAATTTCAGAAACAGAAATTACACAC